>BROG01000494.1:0-15000 GCA_030159075.1 Atrina japonica | reverse complement strand
TTTCATGACAGGTATTCTTTTGTGGATTTAACTGTACATAGATTAACTGTGTACTAAAGTGCAATATACATCATGATATTGTTTTTAAAGATCCTCATTAATTATATATTAATAATTAAAAATCATTCATTTTGCCAAAACATATATCAACAAATAATATTTTCTCCAAATCATGCATAGATAAAACCAGGTTTTAATTGTTCCTGATAGTTTCTACATAATTATTCTCTAGAGAAATCATCACTTATTCTGTAGGATTTCAAAGATAGGTGAGACAAATTGGACAGAGCTTTGCTGATGTAAATATATCATGGTTCCCTTAACTTGTAAATATTAATGCTGTGTTTCCATTTTTGCTGTCAGATGAAGAAATCCTGTAATCAATCTCAAAAAATAATTGGAAAACCAACATTTGACTTCATATATAAATCATAGACACACTAAGGTGTGAGACTGACAACAGACTTCAGCTTTTAACTGACTGAGAAAACTCCAAGATCAATTCCCACACCCTAATGATAATGTGCAGGAGCAAGTCATATAAATGACAACTTGCAATGTACATATGCAAAACTAACAGAAAGGCTATTTATACATGTACATGTGTCCTTTGAGAAAGAAATGAAATTATTTATAAATGGCAGTCCTCTTTGTCAAAGTGGTATAATATTGATAACAAAGTGATACCCTATGTAATAATGGACAAATTGCTGAAGAATTTCACTACCTTCTAGAATGTAAAATTTTGTCATGTTACAGAAAAAACATCTGGAAAATAAATATTCTAAACATCCAAATTTTAACAAATTTGCTGAAATTTTGACAAATCTGTATGTCAGGTTGCTGAAAAATTTGTGTGCATTTATTTTAAAAATATATGAGTGTGTCTGTCCATCTTGAACTGTCGGTGGATCTAATTCCACTATATACCATGTACACAGCATATGATATTCTTACCTTTTCCAGTTTTCCATCGTCAGTTCGTACCTCTGTCATTAATTTTGCATTGTATGATTATGATTTTTTGTACTTCATGTACCATTTAAATATGGTTTGAGTGAATAAATTAAATTGAATATAAAGGTGTGATACAGGTAGGGGTAAAAATAATAGATGGCATCTGTTAAATCAGGTGGCCTCTTTCTTGTATACTCCAAAAATGTACAGTCAACTTCGAAAGTAGCAAAGTCGGTAAAAACCAAATTTCAGGAATAACAAACAAAAAATCAAAGTCCATTTTTTTTTTTCTAAAATTTTAATAGTATCTTGATACTGAAATAACAGTCGACAAAAATGAGCATTTTAGGACCACGGGCAAACTTTTTACCTGTTAATGTTACGTATGTTAGGATTCCAAATTATGAGTTAATTTGTTTTACCCGAGCCAAACAATCACTTGTCATACGTGATCAAAAACGAGCCTGTACATTCGGTAGATGCACTCAATTAGCGTAAACCTGTGTACCTTACATTTGAACACATGTTAGTAGGTGTCGATTGTAAAAGAAAAAAGTGAAGATCTGGTTGGTGATGATATTGTCAGATAAATAACGGGTGCCAATTTTGATTAGTGTGGAGATAGATGATGACCAAATTACAGAGAAAATTTCAATTTCGGTTGTGACTCAGAAGGTTCAAAGTGGACTCGATGATATTCGCCAATATTTTAATCAGTTTGCTAACACTAGTGACAAACTTTATTCTCAGTTACACTCGATTGAGAATTTTGTTGAGAACAAAGTCAATAATTCTAAATTACAAAGGAAAAAAAAACAATTTCTTTTTTACAAAACCGTGATTATGACTACAACTTGGACATTTCATTTCAACAAATAAGTACACAACATTTCTGATTTATTTATTTTATATATTGAGGTGCTAACGAATATAAAACGGTCCGTTTTGTAAAATTCAGACAATAATTGAATAAATATGTTTATCTAATCACCGTGTTATACATTCAATAGGTGAATATCCTGAAATAACAAAATATTGATATAAAAATGTAGATTTAGTGGTCCAGAGGAATTCACTATAACCAGAGATGACTATGGTTTTGAGATTGTGGTTCTTGATAACATCAGGGGTACTAGATGAATGAAGTAAAGATTATATGTGTATGGTACAATATCACCTGAATTCATGTCTACATGTGTGTTCCCTTTGTAAATGTGTAACACACATATCCCAATACAGACACACACATGTATACATCAGATACGTTGTTATATAATTTTGTGTATGTACAATGTGCAGGGATTTTCCACACTCTTTTGGGATGATGGCCTGGGCCTTTTGAAGTGGGAATTTTAGAAACATTAATTGAAATGTTAAATCTAAAAATACATGTACATAAAATTATGTGAAAATACAGGAATCTCTTCAAATTAATTGTCATTTGACTTTAAGTAGGAAATTTTGACTGCAAACTGGGACAAAATGAATTATTTTTGCATTGGAATGGGTCCTTATTTAGGCTCAGTATGATAGGGTGGAAAATCCCTGATGCAGATAAAATAAATGAACAAAATTGACTACCCACATGCATCACTAGTTGGTTCTGGACTCCATTTACACAATATTTCATTAAATAGTACTGGATCAGCTTCAAGGACATATACACTAAGGCAAAGCAAAAACGACATGTGTTTATTATTAAATTAAATAAACAAGAAATTGTAAACAGAAGTTAGTCTTACCAACAGGGAGTGATATTGACACAGACTATTATCAAACTCACTATCATTTTGCTTGTTATTTTAACATTTCTCAGATCTACTTTACAATGTATATATACAACTGACTACAAGAAATATAGTAGAGATGCTCTGGGTGATTCCTATATCCATGGGATGACCAAAGATTTCCATTTTTCATGGGAACTAATTTGAAGTCAACAAATTGGCTAGGGAGTGCTCAGTAGTGTAAGGTAATTAGAGTGCAGAAGAAGAAAAAACAGCTGCTAGTTCCTGGCAGAGAAGCAGAGAAGTTGACAGTGTTTTGGATTCTAACAGAGCATTCTGTCTCCCTTAAATGTTGATATGATTAAATTCTCCTGTGGCTAGAAATAATAACACATTTATTGTTTGAAGTGCTCCAACCTAGTTCTTACTGTATTTTTCATTTAAGTTAACAACTTTATTTACTTTCTATGGAAAAATAAACTAAAATTAAGATCTAAATTGAAAATAAAATTACCTACTGACCTAGTTCTAGAAATATCAGTTAGTTAGTTGGTAAGTTAGTTAGTTAGTTAGTTAGTTAGTTAGTTAGTTAGTTAGTTAGTTAGTTAGTTAGTTAGTTAGTTAGATAGATAGATAGTAAGTTAGTTGTTTTACACTACTTTCAACAATTTTTCAGTTATATTGTGACAGGATTCTATTACACATTTAACAAAACATTATAACTAGTGTAAATAATAAAATGGTAGATGGGGCAAATTTAAACAAATCCCTTTAATGATGACAGGAGCAAGGGATACATATTTAGCGAGATACTGAATCCCTGAAAACAAAACCAAATACACAAACAAATAAACAGACAAAAACTAAATCAAACAAAAGAAACAAAATGTACAAACAAGAAATTATAACGAAAATATTGCCAAAACTTGAAAACATTTAAAAACAACTTTTTGTAGTTCCAATGAGTTGAAGTTTAGAATTAAAAATTCACAATTTCATAATGAAAAGAACAAAGGATTTTTCATTTTATATTATAAAACATTCTTCAATTCATGTTAAAAGTTTAAAGTCTATTGAAAGTCAACAAATTCAATTTTCACCTGACACCTGTTTTATGCCTGATTCCTTCATTTTTGTAAAAAGTATCAAGATGTTGCATAATTGAAAACATTTGATGTTTGCCTTAATATGATTTCCAGAGAAATATCAAAGCGGAAAATGGACTTAAAACTGAAAATATGCAAAACTGAAACTTGAAGGATACAAATCCTTATGTTTAACTTCCAGACGACGGAATCTGCTTTTCTTCTTCTTTTGCAGTTTTTTCTATTTTTATGCAGAAGTATTAAATTCTGTCTAGACTTCTTCAACAGACAATAAATATTATGACTAGTCAATAATTGGATCAAATGCATATATTGTGTGCTAAGGTAAAATTTCTTCACTACAGGTTATTACTTGTAAACAGAGCAGAGAGCAATTAAATGTGAAAAAAAAGATATGACACTTTAGAAGTCTTTTAATAGGGAAATGCGCAATAAACATTGCAACATTTTGTAAATACACAATTTCTCCATTTAACAGAAAATTCTCAACCTTATTATATAGTTGCAAATAATTATTTTGCCAAAAAGAAAGAACCATTCAATTATTTTTTTATATTTTCATATGTCAGGAAAGATTATGCTAAACCATCTAAGGATAATATAATCAATCTAGAGGAAAGATCTTAACTCACTGAACATTTTTGACAGGTAAAATCTTTATCACTCAATAATGACAAACAGTTTATCTGATTCTTTACCTAGAGACTATGGGGCCTCCATGGTCAAATGGTCAGAGCATCACACTTTGAACCATGAAATCTCTAACTTCTGGTCAGTACAGGATCAAGCCCCGCTGGAACCTAAACTGATTTTTGTGAGAAAGTTTGCCAGTTTACTTGCGGTAGACTGGTGGTCTCTTCCTGGGTACAATTGTAACCAAGTTTTCTCCTCCACCATTAAAAACTGGTGGCCACCATGTAACTGAATAATTGTTGAGTGTGGTGTAAAACAACAAAAATCAAAAACAAAACAAACCTACAGACTTGAAATTATCACCAAGCAAAATTCAGACATTTAAGTTAATGGCAATCGTTTTATTTTATTTTATTTTTTTTAACTTGGGCATGACAAATAATTTAATTTTCTACCTTCATAAGGTATGGCTATCTTCCAAAGTATCTTTGGATTTATTACTTTACAGCTTGTATAGACTTTGTGTGTTAAGACTTTGTGAAATGTGATAATAATTATTAAACAGGGACTGTCTATTTTAATATTTCCAAATTTTAAAAAGAACAAATCAATTAATTCCATATTTTTGGCATTTACTAGTTACAGTTTACAAAGAGCGCAAATAGGGATTTCCCAATTGGCTTATCTCCCCTTATTATGATAGCTCAAGTCATGTTATGACAAAAATAGATTTCAATTTGATACCAGAAACAAGTGTTGCAGTTTACCTCGTCTACAATCTCAACACAAAACAGAGGTGAAAACAGAACCTTATGGTTAACATATTGATAAAGCTAGGATGAAAAAAAAATAGGAAAATAAAATTATTTTATAAGTTGTGCACAAAGAAATTCTCTAGCATTTACAACAACCATCACAACTTATTTATCTGTTACAATATAAAATGTCTGTACTCTGTTGTGACTTTACTGTGGTTCATTTTGAGGTTTACAGTCTACTGGTACACCAGTCTTTATATATAGATGTCATTTTATCTCTGATGTACAATAACAATAATACAATAGTGACTTCTAATTACAAGATAAGCTCCTTACCTCAGATGTACTGATAACAAGGAATGGTACATAAAGTCAGATACGATATCAGATAAAACTGTAAATAAATCTACATAAATGTATCAGGATGTACTTCCTTTTGTAACGCCATATAAATTTTTGCAATATGAATGTTTTGGTTTATACCATAGTCAATTTTTCAGTTATAGGATGAGGAACATTTTTTAATGGACAGGTGGAGGAGAGAACCTAATTATAATGTACAAGTACCAGGAAAGATACAACTATGGCTCTCTGTAAACTTGTAAACTTTCTTACACTAGAGTTGACAGACTTCATGGTTTAAAGCACTATGCTCTAACTACGTAGCCACGTAGTCTACTAACAAGAATAACACACACACCAAAGCAGTGACTGAAATGAAGTGCATCAATTGCTATATAAACTTTCAGAATCTGGAAAATACAGCAGCTAAATCAGGTCCCATGAATAATCAGCATCTATTGTGGACCAGCAACATCAACCGTTAATCCACAGTCAATCCAAAAAATGAGATACAACCCCTTATCACAGTACAACACATTATCACATTCTGTTCAGGTGATTTAACAACTTTTGAACAAATAACTCGTCATTTCCGATAGTATTAATAGACAACTACAAACAAGATCATTACATGTATATATCAATCAACAATTTGTAAAATGCTGAATAAAAATGCATTTCTCAATCTCAATGTGACAACAACTCATCATTAAGAAGTTTGTATCTGTATATGAAATGATTATATGTTAAGCATGCTCTAGCATATCAACAGAAAACATACAGAACTACTATTACAGTGCCCAAGACAGTTAAATTCATTTACTTGTCTATAAAGGACACTCTAAAGAACAGGAAAAAGTAGCCATTAAAGACATGTGGCAGGAGGTACATTCAAAGGTCAACAAAGGCTATGTTTGAATGGCCTTTATAGGCAGGTGCCCTTTATACAGAGATGGCCTTAAATGCAAATTTGACTGTAACTGATTTCTGTTGTAACTATCTATTTGTTGCTTTTTCGGCCATTTGCTGTACAACACCGATATCCGTTAACCCTTTCAATTCTAACTATCTACATGGTATGGTATGTCCTCTAGCTAATTTTCAGATTTATTATCCACAGTGCAATGTGTCTTCACAATAGAGAAATGCATTAGATATACCAATGATTTCTGTATTGCACAATGTTTACTAAATGACCACACATTAAATGAATGTAATACAATAGCATAAAAGAAGTAGTGCATATTTTATAGCACAAATTCAATAAAATATTTTTATTACAAGACAAAAATGCCATTTGCATTGATAAACTGTGAGATTTAACTGCAAAAGTGATAAAAAAGATGAAAACAGGCAATGCAATTGTAGATCTAGATCATTAACTTAATGTACTAATCTCTGTAAGAGTCAGTCTGTCTGTCTCTCTCTCTCTCTCTCTCTCTCTGTCTCTCTCTCTCTCTCTTGTGTATGCATGCATGTAAACAAAAACACAAATTAAAGTAAAGCAGTAACTCACAGTTTCCAGGATTTGGTGTCGTAATATTGGCAGTATCCGAAGGTCCATCGCCATCTGCGTTCTGTGCTGTTACTGATAACTTATACATCTGAGACGACTGAAGCTGTCGGAAAGTCCAAGATGTCATATTACCAGCTACTTCTCTGTTAATTGGGTGAAGTGTTGGCCGATTGATGGGAGTCAGGGTAAGATGATAACCCACTAGTGGACCATTGGTGAAGACAGGTGGATCCCAGGAGACGGATATAACTGTGGGGGTAGGTGCTGAGACATCCTTGATAGTCGGGGCATATGTTGGTGCTAGTGTGGAACATAGAGAACAAAATTTATATCAAATCTGATTATGAGTGCTGAAAATGTGGATGGGATTAGCAAATTCTCTATCTGTTTT
Source organism: Atrina japonica (assembly GCA_030159075.1). Lineage (NCBI taxonomy): Eukaryota > Metazoa > Mollusca > Bivalvia > Pterioida > Pinnidae > Atrina > Atrina japonica. Next base: position 7,570 of record BROG01000494.1, on the reverse strand, counting down.
TATTTTATATACTATAATTATTTATGATATTTTTATTCATTCCCATGAAATTACCAAACTCAAAAAATCATCAAAGTTTTATTTTCATTTCTTATCAATATTCAAGGAAATGCTAACATAGTCTAAAGCAATAATACTGAATATCAGTGACTTCCTTACCTCCAAATGGGAGTGTGGTGATTGGTTCTGACTCATTGGTGGACAGGAATAGTGAAGCTGTTACAACTAGCAAGATTTTAAACTAAAAAATAAACAAAATAAAACATGTATTTATATATTCATTTTGAAATTGTTTTCATATGCAACATATGCATACTCAAGAGAAATCACATATATACATATGAAATGCAAAAATCCCTTCATCAGTTTTGGAGAAAAAGTTGAAAATGTGATGGACAGACAATGGATAAAATGTGATCAGAAAAGCTCACATGAACCTTCAATTCAGGTGAGCTTAAAACCACAATCGTTTCAGAGGAGAGAAAAACATGAAAATTACAACCCACAGAAATCAACCCATGTACAGCATATACAGAGGCATTTTGTATTTGTTCATGTGACCTAAATACATACACATACTTATCTGTAATTGCTATACTGTTCTTGTTTCCAGGTTATTGACTTTGAAAAAAAGCTGTAACTTTTTATTTAAACATAAATATTAAGTATGCTACAGAACTACATCATATGAAGAGTAAAGCTCTTACTTACAGATACCATTACTAATAATAAGTAGGTTTTTTTGCAGCAATTTCTGTTTACGTCATTTTTATCAGCCTATAGAAATGAGATTGATATGAACTTACCTGTCATCCTAGTCCCTATTGTACCTAACAAACCCCTGAACCAGGTGCATCAAAATTCATTCTTATTTACCTTAATATCATAGATGCTACATATGAAATTTGAGAATAGGATGTCATCCGTGGCCACGTGGTTAGAGCATCATGCTTTGAAACATGAACTCTTTCAATATTGGTCAGCACAGGTTTGAGCCACGATGGAACCTAATCTGATGTTTGTGAGAAGTTTGCCAGTTTACTTGCGGTAGGCCAAAAAGAAAAAAACTGGCAACCACTATATCACTGAAAAACTGTTTAGTGTTTCATAAAACAAAAAACAAAAATCAAATCAAAGAGAACAAGCCAAGAATTTTTTGAGTTGAGGTTCTAAATGTTCATCAGTTTGCACACAACATATATTTGCATTATAGCAGATGGTAACAGATCACCTGAGTAACACAGGTGGTGACACAAGAAATGACTAGAGTAAGTACTGTGGTGGTGACATAGGTGGTGCACAAGTGCTTACACATCTGGAGACAGATATGGTGACTAAGGTGGAGAAACAAGTAGTGACACAGGTGGTAACTCATGTGGAGACACAAAGGTTGACTAAGGTGGTGACAAAAGTGGTCACATAATTTGTGACATAAATGATGACACAACTGACCTAAAACGTTCAACAAAATTTGACTATTCAATGTGACCACCGGTGGGAAAGAGAATGGGGTCACTCAGTACAGACAAAATTACAAGTTCTTGCAATCAGTAAATTTAAATGAAACATTACAGCTAACGGTATTAATGTGGCATTACCATGTGGATGCTCAATACAGGTGAATGTATTGCAGAGATGTCACCCATGGTAGTAAAATGTCTCCCATCAATATTCTTTTATAAAATCATTCAAAATGTTTGTACAAAGACAAAATTACACTGATTACACTGTATACCAGATAAGCAACCTTACTTTGTATGTGACATATGGAAGTAGGTCTGTGATATTGATGTCCCCATTGGAATCTATCTGGGAATTGTTGTAAATATGCCAGTTGCTGTGTGTATCCACCACACGTGTTTGTACATAATACGTAACATTAGGATGTATCTTCCCCACCCAATGGAGCACCACAGAGGAGTGATTTTTGTAGCCAGTCTTCAGCTCCGGTGCAGGCAGTGGTCCTAAAGAATCTGTAAAAGAACAGAGATTTTGTGATATTCATTTAATTAGCTGCTAATGAGATTGAAAACAAGCTAAGGCTCTTGAGGTCTTGTTGTTGATGTTTTTTGTTGTTTCTTTTAATAAAAGCACTTACATATCTGGGTCAATGACCTGTTGTTTCATGAGAAGATTAAAAACTCAATTTCTGGAAGTCATTTGAGTAGAAAATAAAATAAGATGTGATAAAATAATGAGTAACATGTACAAGAATTATCAACAAGGCAATAATCTCATTTCTTTTCGTGTTAGCAATGTAAAAAACATTTTCTTGTTACTCATACATTATCCAAGTTTTTCATCACAAAAATTTATCTAAAATAATACTAAGTGGTAAAGACTATTGAAGACCTTTTATAATAACAATTATGCAAATTTTATGCCAACTGGATGGTCTAGTGGCAGAGCATTTGACTAACACGTGTAGAAGATTCATATTTGAAACTGGAGCAGACACACAACTGTTCAACACAAGTAATGGCCACTGGCAGTTGTCTAGTTGTAGAGCGTTCCACTCGCAAGCAAAAGGTAATGTCAAATTATTTTTAAAATGGTAGTGATTGTTCCTTCACCAAGCACTCAACATACAAAGTGAATCTTTTGGATGAGACTTAGAACCATGGTCTCATGTCACACAAGACGTGACATGTAAAAGATCCCTCAATGTATTGGTGTCAGTCCATAGCACAGGTCAAAATTTTGACTAAACAAACAAAACCAAAACCCTTGAGTCAGGATTTACACCATCCTGAAAACTGTCAACTTAGACAAATCATTCACTGCATTCTGATATACCAATGTCATCTGGTACAGTACAAGCTTTACCAAGATATATTATTGGCAGACATTTACACAGCGAGTCTAAAATAAAACAGAACAGGGGTGACAGGGTAAAAATATTGGAGCTAAAGTGACGTGTGGAATCAGAGCAAGGTAAAATGCTTTACCTGTACACCCCTATGTTTGGAGAAAAAGATAGTCTTGTATTGGTTTTTGCTGTGCCAGTTTTCCTCAGCAGACCTATAGTGATTTCAAGCATACCAGTACATAACAAAAATAATCCATCATTTTCTCATGTTTTGTAATTTTTGATAAGAAATATATACTATTTTGTACACCATTTTCTACATGTCTTTCCTGACTTTCAGGTCAATTATACCACATGTCCTGCTGTACACTACAGCACATTTCCTTTTCACATATTTCATTCGGTTCCATGTAAAAGCATTGCATTGTACAGGAAGGAAGGCAACCATTACAGCAAAAACAATTCAATTCTTGTTCTGATTCTAACAGCATAAAACCACAGGATCTCTTTGTCTAAACCTTTTGTAATCAGGAACATAAAATGATTGAATCATATAATACTCTACTAAATGTGTGGGTTGATGTACAAATCCTGTAATCTCACCTAGAACGATCTATAGATGAGAATAGTAACATGATTTGATCATTAATATCCACAAGTGCATCAAAACACTGATTTTGTGGCTTTTATGTTTGTTGTAGTTTTGTGTGTTTAGTTTTTGTTTGGTTTATAATACAGCTGAAATGAATGTTTGAATATTCTGAATAAATAGTGTATACCTGGAAATTTTCACACCTGGTTATTTCATGCCTTTACAACAGAAAACATATATTCAACCAGTCTTAAATTTATATCACCATGGTCTCATGCATGAAATATATTTCCATGCTTCAATTATTGAGCTTGAAAATTTTACTTTCAATTTAAACTCCCCTTTCATCTAAGAATGAAAATAGCAAAAATTATACAGGAGTGAAGATTTCCAAGTATGCAGTGGTAAAAAGCAAATAATCAAATATAAAATTACCATTTGAGAGACCAATTATTTGTATATATGTATGTGATTAAAGAAAAAATGGACCTGGTAGCGAAAACAAAACAGAAAATACCAACTGTTTGTAGTACCATACTAACATAAGATACCTCATATGGTATAACACATCTAAAGGTATGATACATATAGCACTCATTAATCATTAACTGATCATCTGCTGCAAAACACTGACTGTTCAGCTGTTGTAAAACTTATTTACTTTATGTTTAATTGAATTTGACATCTGCAACACTTAAAAGCAAGAGAAAAAAAGTTAAAGCCAGTTAACTATAGCACTATATAGGGGCCTAAAATGGCCAAGAAGTTAAAGAAGGGCTCTTTATCCATCTCTAAACAATGCCAGCTCGAGCCTTGCTAGTATGTAAACTGATTAATTGAAACGTAATGCCAGTTAGCATTAGAAGAGTGGTAGTTTTTTCCCTCTGTACATGTAATCTGATTTTCTCCTCCCCATTCAAAATGTTTGACCTTGTATTACAGGGGAACCTGAAATATGGTCTCTCAAGACAGGATGGGCATCATGTAGAAGGGTTGGAAACTGCTGTCAAGAAAGATACAGATGGCAAAAGTTCCTGAGCGACCTTAAGCATCATCCTGGGTATGGTGGTCAAGAAATAGTCAGTTCAAAAGGATAAGTTGTTCTGTGATTTTATAAGACATTAGACAGTAAAAAAAAAAAAAAACAAGTATAAGAAGTAAAATGTGAACCTAAAACAATAAACTGTAGATTTTCATTGTGGTTCTATCAGACTATCAAATAACTCATCAACCTCTCAGAAACAATGTTTTTTTCCATAAATCAATGACTTAGACCAGTCCAAATAAATCTTTAGGGGTAAGTGGGTTAACAGATCTTTGACATGGTTTTATTGCAACAAAATCATCTCAGTAAGTCTCATCTTTTGTCAAATAAAAATAAAATCATCTCAGTAAGTGTCATCTTTTATCAAATAAAAATATCATCTCAGTAAGTCTCATCTTTTGTCAAATAAAAAAAAGAATCATGTTGGTAGGAGTCGTTTTCAAATAAAAAACATCTCCGGTAAGATTTGTCATTTGTCAAATTAAGTTATAAGCATTTGGTGTTGACCACATTTTTGCTACAGCAGTGTCATTATCCATTGACTGATATCATTTGGTAGCAAAACACAATAAGATAATAGAATTGATTAGTCTTTCTCAGTCACATCTTTAACTCATTTTAAACATATTTCCGTAGCTTTAGTGGATATTGATTCAATATCTGGATGAAGGTACTGGCGTATGATTGGTGTTGAGAGTAGCGGTTATCTTCCTGTAGTTTTCTATATTAGTGCACATCAATCTGAGAATAAAATTACAAGTATGATTACCGACTTTCTTCCCACAGAAAACGGAAATTATCACGATCCTTCTCATCCTGTCTTATGTCACAATTTTACATCAGGTTTTAGCAGATTTGATACCAGAAACACCATGTTTATTTTAGATAACCCTTTTTGTAATATGTATCACCAGAAATGACAAATTCATGAACACATACAGAGTAATTAAGGGCTTTATGACATGCTTTATAGTTAGACCATTTCCATTATAAGATGAAACATGTGTTATCAGATGCTGTACACTTCCTTTCTGCATGTTTACAACAAATCATTCGCATATATACAATGTTTATTAACTGCCCAATATGTCCACTAAAGCATAATTTGGTTCATCATTTAGGATAACTATCAATAATTACAAGACTTCCTCTTCCAAAATATGCAATTGTTAAAAAAAACAGAGGCATTAAAGATTTCACAGTCAAACTGCCAAATACTGGCAAAATGCCAAATGTTGTCATATATAAACTGCCAAATTTTGTTAAAAGCAAACAACCAAATATTGTCACAGGCAAACTGCCAATTATTGTCATAGTCAAACCGCCAAATGTTGTCACATGCAAACTTCAAAATTTTGTCACAAGCAAAGTGCCAAATATTGTTACTGGGAAACTGCCAAATGCTGTCATACATAAACTGCCAAATTTTGTTGCAGGCAAACTATTAAATATTGTCTCTGACAAACTGCCTAATATTGCCACAGGAAAATTTCAAAATGCTGTCACAGGCAAACTGCCAAATGTTGTCAAGGCAAACTGCCAAATATTGCCATAGACAAACTGCAAAATATTGTCACAAGCAGACTGTCAAATATTGTCACAGGCTAACAAGCAAATCTTGTCACAAACTGTCAAATGTTGTCACAAGCAAACTGTTGAATATTGTCACAGGAAAGTTGCCAAATATTGTCACAGGCAAATTGCCAAATATTGTCACAGGCAAACTGCCAAATGTTGTCACATGCAAACTGCCAAAAGTAAAGTGTAAGATATTCTAAAAAGCAAATTGTTGTCATAAGCAAATGTTCAAAGAAACAAATTCTATAAATCTAAACCAAATGAACAGAGTGGTAAAATCTTATTCAGCTCAAAATGAACTATTTTCATCAGCTGTATTCTGCAACAGACATTTGTCAGTGCTGATTTAACAGTTTTTTGAATATTAATGCAACTCATACCAAGTCTCAAAAAGAAAATATATATATAAAAAGAAATAAAGGAAATTACTTCTGAGGATGCCAACATTGACTGTCATTATCAATTCTGTTTGTTTTCATCAATATCGTCAAATAGCCTAATTTTACAAGTGTTATCTACATTGACTTTCATACAATATCCTTGAAAACAATCCAATAAAGTGATCATATTTTTGAAAAGATCGTGAAGTTTGTGGCATAAAAATACTATTCAAAATTCAAAAAGCAATATACAGCAAGTAATTTAGGGTAAATTTAAGAGGAATGAATATGTTCTCTGTCATAAAAGGGCGAAAATAATCAGGGGCAAAAATATCTAGTACAGTATTAATATATCATTAAAAAGACAAAGTATACCAATGCTCCTTAAATCATATGCATTAAATAAACTTCATTACAAAAGAGATTTTATTTATTTCAACAATCACTCAAAAATTATTACAATCTAAAAGGATGCAAGGGAGATAACTTAGAAAAATTGTACTGGACATAGTTAAAACATTTATCCCGCAACAAAGACTAGAAAGCTCTCAAAGGCATTAGATTTTTTGTCAATTTAGCCGCATATAAATGCATCAAATGAAAGAAGTTTATGTTCTCCAACTGTAGCATCTATTTTTATGTAAATAGCAACAATAAAATTTCTTGAACACAAGAATGTCACGGTTTTAATTTGGTGAAATGACTGTGGTATTAGACCCAGGGTAATACTTATTTTAGACAAGAGTACAGACATTCTGCATTAGAAATGCATCATTTATATCAGTTAAACCTATGTACAAATGTAATTTGTGAAATGCATTCGTTTTTAGATGGTGCATGTAGCAGTGTGCAAATATAATGGTTCTGCTGTAGCAACATGGCAGATATTACTACTTTTATGATAATACAAATCCCTCAGAATATAGGCAACTAAAACAATTTTCAACAATTGTGACAATTCATGGAATACTGGGCATAGCACATATTTAAACTGAATTTCTATGCACAATGTTTATCTGGAGTTTCACACTTATAATTTGTAATATACACTACAGGACAAAATTGTTTATCTCTGCTGGACTATAAATCTGAATCTTTTTTATCATAAGTATGTACATGTAAGTGTGTGTGTGTGTGTGTTTGTGTGTGTGTATGTGTGTGCATGT
>BROG01000493.1:555000-558235 GCA_030159075.1 Atrina japonica | reverse complement strand
GCAAACATTGTAGATATAGACCCTTTAGCAGTAACTGCGGTCCTATGACTTTGCCAGTTTTTCAGTTGGCAAAATGATAGAGATACCCGCAAAAGCATAGACGTCCCTATAGTAACTGATTGTTTCTTGAGGTCATTTTCCGGGAATCTGAATTATTTTGCCAACGGGAAGACTAGCAAAGTCACAGGACCGCAGTTACTGCTAAATGGTCTTCTAACTTATCAGTCATGTGAAGAAAAAAGAATCTTAAAGATTGGTCCATTAGTTCTTTTGAAGAACATGTTTAACACTTAATGATAACAAACACACCTGTGGTTCAGGTGATAAAAATACAGATGTTTTATTTTAGAAGGATTGTAGTAATGAAAAATTAGAATTCAGCGTTACCTAAAAACATTTGACCTTATTTCCAAGGGCCTTGCCGAGACGCCATACTTAACTGTCATTCGTACGGATTATCAGTTTGTATGCGATATAGACAGTGGGCTGACACTAATTGTCCCAGGTATTGTGGATTTTGTACAGGTAAATATTATTACAGTAATTATTTTCCAAAACACATAATCATGATAGACACATTGATATTAGTAAAAAACCAAGTGATATACAGCAGTTAGCTGGGGATAATAAGTATGTGACCAGTCCAAATTAAATGTTACATAATATATAACTGGAGATAACGCGCGACTGGTCCTAAACCAATGATATACATGTACAACAGTTAGCTTAAAGTAAATCATTTCTCAATATCTAGTGTCTTGACTTACCAAGTTAGTTGATGACAATAGACTTCCTAAATATGATTTAGGGAAGCCATCCAAAATCATTAAGAGTGCATAACATACAACATGACTTTGTACGGCTTTGCCATCGTAAATTTACCATAATTAAGTTGTAATATAACACAATCACTCGCATATGGAATTTGAATTTCACAAATGATCCGATATGCCAGAACGTGATTAACAGAAGAACATTTCGTGTACAGAGGTTAACTACTCGCTAATGTGTATTTACAGAGGTGAACCGTATTTGATGTCAACGTTCCGCGAATTTTACAGTCGTTATAATTGTCTTGTTTGCGATTACTCTGTTTCACTTAAAATGTGAAATATTGAGTTACCTGTTCGATGGAGGTTATAAGATGTCTATACGAATTGTGACATATTTCATTTTGACTTGACTGATGACTTTCGTCGGGTGTGAACGGTCGAAGGGGATGCTTACTCCTGATCCCACCTCTTGATTTCAAGAGGTCAGTGCTTGTCCATGTTTACCAGATTTGTATCCATATCCTAGACATCCTAAAGATTTATACTTTGATAGCTGATTTTTTTATATCAATATTAACATGTTTACCCCTGAATTTTGATAATGGACTTACTAATTACTAATTTGGGTGAGTCTAAACGTGACTACAGGGAACGATGAGTTAAATGTTGGTTAATATATATGGGTTATTGAATATGTACGTCCAACATCCGGTCTGGCGCGCTCGACTGTTGATCGTGAGGTCGTGAATTCGAGTCTAGCCGGCGGCAGGTTGGTTTCCTGTTCTTCGGCTGAGACAGTGTCACAGTAGGTGTCGGCACGTTGAAGAACCCTCACTGTTCGATGGCCGTTAGTGCCGAACATAGGCCAAAATTTGAAGCCCTTCACCGACATTTGGTGACGTCTCCATATGAGTGAAATATTATTGAGTGGGGTGTTAAACAACAATAAACAAACAAACAAACATTTACGCCGATGGTTTACACGCGGAAAAGAACTGAGCTAGCGACACAACAAATAACAATAACATAAAATATTTACTTACTGTGCCATTGTTATAGCGCGTAGGGATATAACATAAAATAGTTTAGGTACCGGAGCCTTAAAACTCGTCACGGGTGTATACGGTAGGATATTTACACCTTTTCATCTTATATAAAGTAAATGTTAAACGAAAATAGACTATATTATAAGATACTATATTGACCTATTAAACATATATTGACGTAGGCGTCAGTTGTGTATGTTCAATCACACAATATTCACCTTCCTTTTCTCTATATTATTCACCAAGACAAAAGTGTATAATATTGAGCATGTTGGATATGTATATTTGATAGTTCAGGATTTGATAGTGGTACCTTGGTACGAAACTATCCATACATTAATTTATTTTCATCTTAAATAATTTTATGAATTTATTTAATCTCCATGACATTTTCCGTAAAATGTCAACCTCCTTTCTGACCAGCATATTATTTGTCGATCAGAAATATTTCACCCTTGCATCCCTGGATATCTGATTGGTAAGAATTGTAATTGTTTTAAGGGACATTAGCTGTGTTTACTAAAATGTTTCGACGAAAACTACTTTTATTACTTAAACAGAATGTGAAATATCACAGGTATAAACAATCTTATGTTGTAATGTACTTTGTGAAAATGAGGTTAGACCTAGTGTGGTATTCATATACAAATAGTAAGGTCTGAGTTAATCAGTTGCAAGTGATACAGTGTCAAACCTGAGATTCTCAAGCAATTTTCACAAAAAATATATAGAAATCTAAGAATTTTGATGCCAGTTTTATGTTGTATATCATTCTGATTAGGAAAAAAATGAAGAATAAAAAACGACATATAATTTCCCTTTAAGTCGAGTCTATCATTGTTGAAAGAATCGACATTGTTGGTCAGCAATTCAAATATAGCTATACGTAATTTCTATATTCTAAATTTATGAAACGAAGCGAAAGACTGACGTTCCTTTATGTTTTCCGTTTCCTTAATGATAGATTGATTTTGATAATGACAGATTTAGAAATTTGACGGGTACGGGTATTGGTAACCTTACAAGTAAACTTACACTTAGAACATACCATAGGTTTAGAAAATGATTATCAAATTTAAATTTTGACCCTCTTCTTGATGGGTTTAAACAGAACCTTGAGGTATCATTATACAGAAAAAAGGTTTAAATGTAGATACAATATGTTGATGCAAACTTAAAAGTTCATACATAACAAGTTTTCATAAAATGTAGTTGCTGTTTCAACAAAAAAGTTACACGTTTTTACTTACTTCTAGCAGACGAATTACACGCACTTTACAAGTTGTAGAAATTTTCCTTACGCATAAAATGATGACGTCATATACTTAAAAGCAGGGAATTTCCATGTACAATTTCTCGTACGCGTACACGTTATGTTCGTAAACCTACCCACCACGACCACGATATTTGTATGCT
>BROG01000493.1:517500-550000 GCA_030159075.1 Atrina japonica | reverse complement strand
TTAGTGGTAGGGCGTTGGACTCGCAATATGTCTAGCATATACTAAGTAGGGCCTTAGGCTTACTAAAACAGTCATATTTTCTGACGAGTTATGTCATCGATAGGATATTCGCCAACTTTCGGCATGGTAATTCCTATGCAACAACGATAGGTAAACGCAAAACTTAAAATCATCATCATTTTCATCATCATCATCATCATCATCATCAAGATCACACGATACAGACAATAGTCGAAAGCTAATTCACTTTTGCAACAAACCGCTGACCTACTTTTCCTTGTTAAAGTGTGTGTGATGTGACGTCACTAACCCTGAATCGTTGAACTCAACTCTAGGACTCTAAAACCTTTGTTTTATTTATCAAAAAACAATTGTTAAATTCCATTATCGGTATAATAAATATGTTCTTTAAGTACTAAAGGCTGGGGTCCCTACTATTTTCTGTTGCATAAAATTTCATTTCACCGTTTTACCTGCATGTCACCTTGCTGCTATCGAATAGAGTTGCATAACTCTTTCAAAGGTAAATTTGTGTGTTGAAATTCAAATTCTGAAACAACAATGTTGCCATTTACAGTGTCAATTATTTAAAAAATGGTAACTTATAAAAAAGATATATATATATATATTTCAAAATGGCGACGTAGTCACATAAATATATAAAATATAAGCTTGTATTAACAAAAGGTTATGAGAGAAAAATGCACTTACGTATGCTATCATTAGATATAACTTAATTCCACTTTCCGTTTCACAAACCTCGGGTTTTATAGCGTTTTTGACCCCTCAGGTGCAATAAACGCATATATATGACAGCATATAAAAGATTCTAAATATATTCCATGACTCTTGTTTTCTGTGCGTATGACATCAGATACCAAGGTATAAATCTTCAGGATGTCCAGGATACATATACATATGTGGCCAATAATGAACAAACATTGACCTCTGAAAATCCTAAGATGGGATCAAGTGCCATTGAGGAGTAAGCATCTAATACTACAGTTTGACATTCACTTCACATCTACGATATGTCTAATTATCGAAAACTTATTTCGTTACAGATGACAATGCGATGACGTCAGCTTTCGGAAGAAGATAAACGTGCCACCATTTGTAAACCCACACGTGTAAAGCATGCAACAATAAATGCTTTCATTCGTATTGTGTATCTACCCAATTATTCTAAATAATTTGTCCTGTTTATAACGAAGTATTATCAATTATATGTAACTCGAGAAGTTCTGAAACAGACAGTACAAAAGAAAATATTAAAAGGAGTGTGTATGACGAAACAAACAGACACTAATAAAGTAAGAGAAATTACAGAATATAAAAATATATCATCTCGAATACCAAAGTACAAATCATCGGGATGTCAAGGAAATATACAAATTCGGTGAATATTGGACTAACACGGACCTCTGGAAATCCAGAGGTAGGATCTGGTACCATGGAGGAGTAAGTATTCCCCGCCGACCGGTCAACACCTGCTGTGAGTCCACAGTTGTAGTTCTAAGAAATACAAGTAATCAGTTGTCTTCTGGACCATTTTCAACCAAACTTATTATAGAGCATGTTTGCGTGAAGGGGATTTTAATTATTCAAACAAAGGGCTGAGGCCATTTCAAAGCAATATAAAGTAGAATATTTAAGATAAGATGCATTTTAAAATCTCCTCTTGCGACGTATATCATATGATGTGTATGTTTTGCAATAATTTTGGAATACATAAATATTGTGTTATGCGGATAATAAAGCTTGGCGGCGATATGGCAGCAAACTGAAATTTAAATAAAATTTAATGTCCTCCAAAGGGAAGTATCAGTATGCGAAAAAACAGTATAACACTCAAAATTCACAAATTTCCGGCCATTTGGCATTTATCAAGTGAAAGACAACAATATGTATATCAGCTACATAGTATTAAGTCTGCACAATACAATAATAATAATAATAATAATAATAATAATAATAATAATAATAATAAGTCTGGCATTGTGCAGACTTAACACTATGTAACTGATATACATATTGTCGCCCTTCACTTAATAAAGGCCAATTTTTAAAAAGATTTGTGAATTTTTAGTGTTATACTATTTATTCGTGAACTTATTTATTTCAACAGGTACGCATATTTCATTCATCTTAATTTGGCTATGTCGTCACTTGGTGTTTGGGACGTCACTTCAACTTAAATGGGGACAATCGAACAAAACATTGTGTAAATGATTTTGTTGTATCAAGTCGTCAAATTTTCTAATTTCAACACCTAAAACAGTATGCTTAGATGTAAATAAGAATTCAAAATGTAGGCTACATGTAGGCGATATTTACAATATGTTTTGTGCACTTATTTCTGCGAAAGTGTTTTACCTATTTGGAATACTTTGGTCAACTCGATAGAAAAAAAGAATATAGATTCTCATCACCAGTCATCTGAAAACGCCGTTTATATTGCATATGTTTGATCATATGATAAAAAGAATCTGTCTCGAGTTCCCATCCACATAACGTTTATGATACTCATTATGAATATTCCATTTTTGCTCGCAAGAGAAAGGGGAATATAGAAAATTCAAATATATATATATATATATATAATATATATATATATATATATATATATATATATATATATATATATATATATATATATATATATATGTGCGTGTGTGTGTGTGTGTTTGTCTGTCTGTGTGTCTGTCTGTGTGTGTGTGTGTGTGTGTTTGTGTCTGCCTGTGTGTGTGTCTGTGTGTCCATTTCAAAAGTCAGCAATTACAACTGTTACAGCTTTCAGTAGAAAGTCCATAAGTTGGTCATGGAAAGTTTATTGGTTTTATTAAGAGAAAAAGGTCCAAGATCCATAGAACCTAGCGATATGATGTCTTGATCTGGACGAGTTTGAATTTAGGTAATGCAGCATACCAGCATTGGAATAACACTTGCAAGAGTTATCGTTCCTACTTGTTGCCATAATTACGTTTGATTTATGACGAAACCTGTCATAATATAACAAAAACTCAAATAACAAAGTATAAATCATTAGGATGTCCAGGATATGGGCGCAAATCTGGTAAGAGATGGACAAACACGGTAAAAAAGAAATCAAGAGAAGAGATCCGGTGCTGAATAGATGAGTAGAATAAGATGTACGATAATCAAATGGTTACTCCATGTTATGGAAAAAAGCAGTAAACAATGAAGATGGAGAAGTGAAATTAGAAAAAAAATACACACACAGAGATGAGACAGGAGAATATCGTGTGTAGCACGAGTGTTAAATATGTAATCTCCTGCTCACGAAATGTAATAAACATGTTATTCAAAAACAATTATCATATACATTCTATTTATTACATTTTCCAGCTTAGTTTCGTCAGGCCCAAGATAAAGGTTATCCAATGTCCTGTAGAAATCTACGTCTTATGAAATGTAAATGAGAGAGAGAGAGAGAGAGAGAGAGAGAGAGAGAGAGAGAGAGAGAGAGAGAGAGAGAGAGAGAGAGAGAGAGGGGAGAGAGATTGAGAGAGATTTCCGGAAACCTACACGGTATCGAGACATTCATTTTTTGTGAACTGGTAGATGACTAGTGGTTAGGTCATCGAGCATGGGACCCAGGCGGTAGGTGCCGTAGGTCGAGTGTTCGTGGCGGGGGTATGGTGAATTTAAAGGTGCCTTGTTGTTTCTGTATTTGTGTTATATATATATATATATTAGAGCTGTCAAATCGGCCAATTTCTATTACCCGGTTAACCGAATGTTTTTTTGTTTTTTTTTTTCCGATCGAGTACTTCGTTACTTGCAGACCCAGATATTAATCAAAAGCGGGGGTATATTATCTTATATACGGAGAAAATGTTAAAAGCTCTGTGGTGTGGTCTAAAATATCACATTTTGTAGCTTTATTTTGAAAATAAACTCAGCGGGCTTAAGTCAATCAAGAGCCAATTTTAGAAGATTCGGTAAATTGCTTCCCTATAACATTTCAATGTTTTCTTTTTTACTGAATTAAGCCAAATTAGATTTAATAGCCGGTACCCTACATATATTCAGCAATACATCGATTTATTCAATGAAATGTTTTAATAAGCCATTAACTACGTGTACATAAAGTTGTTTTCTAGATTTCAGGTGTTAATGGCGGCATTTTCTTAGTTCAACCATTGATTAATCTTAACATATCTCTCAACGGTATTAAAAACAAAATTATCTTAAAACTAATATAAATTATTATACTTAAGACAATTCATTACATGTATTTATCCCCCAGTTATAAAATACAAACAACTCATGCTGGATTTAGCAAACCAAGTGGCACGTACAAAGACACTAATTGTTGTATAAACACGTATCTATTGAGGATAGACGGTGGGTCACAACAGTTAGACGTTCATTTTTATTTCTAAATATATAGGGGGCCTCCGTGGCCGAGTGGTTAGAGCATTGTGCTGTAAATCACACGGCCTCTTACCTCTGGTTCGTGTCCCGCTAGGGTAATTTTGAATTAAGTGGGAAAGTTTGCCAGTTTTCTTGCGGAAGGTCGGTGGTGTTTACCCGGGTAACCTGGAAAAAAACTGGACGCCATCATATGAGTGACAAAATTATTGAGTATGGCGTAAAACAAAAAATCAAATCAAATCAAATCTAAATATATAAAAAATGAAATGTACACATGCTTTTTAAATTATGTTCGAGTAACCGAGTACTGATTTTAGTATTCGATAATCGGCCCATCCGACGAGTACTCGGTTAACTGATTACTCGTTGATAACCCCTAATATATATATGTTCATTCGCAAGATAAGTTGTCGGACTGGTTAGTGTATAGTTCTAGAAATGTTTGTAGACTCTTTACTTCAGGTGAACCTGGCTTAGAATTGTCATTCATTTCTAGGTTATTGTTATTGAAGATATTGCTCTGAAGACGGTATAGTGTAGATCCTTATCTGTTGACCCTGTTACTGATTTCAGAAATAAAGTGTCAGAATAATATAGTGTAGACTAACTTTGCATTTCCAAAATGCTCGCTTTTACAATTTTTGTTTTCTGTTTTTTAGAGACTGAGGCTTTTCTAACTGGCGACTTGTCCGGTGCTTTCCTCGGGTCAACTCCAGATCCATTATTGCGTAAGTAAAACACGGTTTGTTTTTTTTTCATTTTATTCAATAACAACAAAAGCAGAGGCAGCAATACATAATGATAGAACAGATATTTAAAATATTAATAATATTAATGGTCAGCATCATTCATATATTCATAAATTCTTTAACATAATATTAGGTAAAATTATTTTCCTCCGTTTTGTGATTTCTCGTTTTTAAATCTTAGATGGCAATAATGTTTCCTTTTCAGATTGTAATCTTAAACCAGCAGACATAATATTTCTGCTTGATTCATCTGGAAGTGAGGGTCCAACACATTTCAAGGAACAACTCGAATTTGTATCAACGTTTATCAAGGCCTTTGATGTCGGACCACAAAATGTACAATTTGGCGTAATAACATTTTCCTCTCGTGTCCATAACAATTTTCAGCTGAATACATATACAGACAAACCATCCCTTCTTGCTGCAATACAAAACATCCCTTATTTATCTGGTGGCACAAACACAGCTGCCGCTCTTCAGTATGTGGCCCGAACCAGTTTTACACCACAATATGGTGATCGAAGACCCGTGACTGATGTCCTAATTGTTTTGACCGATGGTCATTCTTACAATGCTCAAGCTACAGCGCAGGAAGCGGATCTTATACATACTAAGGGAATAAAGACTTTTGCCATAGGTGTCGGGAACTCGATATCAAAAAATGAACTTGATAGCATTGCATCAGACCCACAACATATTTTCCACGTGTCTAGCTTTGAAGCGTTACATACATTACAGAATGAACTGAGGAACAGCACATGTGAAGGTAGGTATTTGGCAGTATGTCCTTTTCATCTAGACGTTAGTTTTTGACAATAGACAAAGTATTTACTTTACAGCAAATTGACTTACAATGATATAGACATCCGCTACTTTAATTTATTTAAGAATAACTTAAAGGGACATTAGATGTGTTTTCCCTTCTTTTCCCGTTTTTTACTACTTAGATCGATATACAATAACAAAAAATATATATATACAGGCATAAAAATTCGTAAATTCGTATATATTTTATGGAAATTGCTTGAGAATCCCAGCTTTTGCACTTTTTCAATTGCAGTTGATCAATTCAACATTGTTATTTGTATATGAATACCACTGTGAACCTGACCTTATTTTTTCAAAATATATGGGGATGTAAGATATCTTATGCCTGTATATAGCTGTTATGTGTTAAAGTACATCGAAAACAAGTAACATTGTGTATTGATAAACACAGCTAATGCCCTTTTAAACTTCTCTTTCAATGACATTACAAATACCAAACAATACAAAAGCAATGTTACATTTTGCTATTTTTTTCTCTCTGTAAATGTTCTGTTTCTGAATACCAGCTTTCGCTTTTAAAAAGGCTTCAATTACTGTTAGAAATCAATCCAATTTTTAAAATTCTTAACAATAAACATACTTTGTTTTCAGCCATTGCATATAGCCAATTGTACTGTACAAACCATTTACCAAATTGTGCGTCCTATGGACATGGCGTATGTACATCATATGCAGCTTGGGGTAGAGACAACTGCGCTCTCTTTTGTGGTTATTGTACAGGTAAGATCACAAGTCTTTTTTAAATACTGCAATTGCCTTTAGTGATAGTGCAAAAGTGATAGTACAAAAATGATATTGCAGTATTAAGGTGAGGAAGTCTTACTGACCGAAACGATCTTCTGAAGCAAATTGTTTTGGCCTCTGTATGTAAAACTGTAATTTTAGTATTGTTAATATACTTTGCTATTGCTCGTGGACCGTTTGAGTCATCGAGGATATACAGAAACATAGTACCTGGTATATCGGTATTTTAAAGTAACCTAAGTAATATTTCTCTCTGATAACAACATTGACATTCTAAACTTCTCAAAAGCTAAGACATACATTTTTATAATTGGGTATTTCCCAGACGAATTTGGAAATACAACGATAAACGCGACGATTTCGGCTTTCCCATCGTAAATTTTCCACATTTAAGTAGTAATATCCCTCAGTCACCTGCATATGGAATTTATATTTCACAAATGATCCGATATGCCAGGGCGTGCACAACATATGAAGATTTCATATACAGAGGTAAACTACTCACTGACAAATTATTGACACAGGGATATCGAAAACCGCGTTTAATGTCAACGTTCCGCAAATTTTATGGTCGGTATAATAGTCTTGTTTGCGACTACTCTGTTTCACTAAGTGAAATGTTGAGTTGCCTTTTCGTTGGCGGGTTGTTGAGACGTCTGTACCAATTGTGACGAGGATACACTCCTCACGTGTTTCATTGGACTTGACTGTGGACTCACGGCGGGTGTGACCGGTCGACAGGGGATGCTTACTCCTCCATGGCACCTGATCCTACCTCTTGGTTTCCAGAGGTCCGTGTTTGTCCATTTTTACCGGATTTGTATCTATGTTCTGGACATCCTATTGATTTATACTTTGGTATCTGAGATTTTTATATTAATTGGCCCTGAATGAGACAAATTTTCTTTCGAAAATATACATTTTATATCAAATTCGAGCTCAACTCAGAAACGATCTCGTTGAGCCTTTGTTTTGGCGCCTTTTGCAAAACTATAACTTTGGTGTTGTTCATAATATAGATACTACAAAATTCACAATTATAGCATTGAAAACTCAAGTAAATGCTCAAGACGATGGTTTCTGTCAACAAGGTTTCATCAATCGAGCTCCAAAATTAAAATATATAGTTCCGAAGAAATTATTTTGTAATTACAGAGATAATGATGAAAATGTGGTTTTGTGAGGCCCCATTTTCATTCATTCTACCTGGCAATTGAAAGAAAAGAAAAAAATATATAAGAACACACACACACACACACACACACACACACACACACACACACACACACGCGCACATTTTAGTAGACTACTAAAATCTAAATTCGAATTATTCATATACATGTACTACACAATGCAGAATACATGTTATCATAGTGTCTATAATAAAATTACTTTGAAGCAATTACCGAGATCACTTGCACTTTCCGAAAGTACTAAATCACCATAAAAGAAAATATGATATAGACCTATAGGACCGATGTTTTAGGTGTCAATATGCGTAATCTCACTGAGGTGCCAAGAGGACACGGAAAGTACTCTCGGCCAAATAAAATGAAAATTACCAATATAATTAATTATATATAAACAGTAGCATTGCAAAAACGTTTAAGTATTATCAATAACACCAAACTTATAGGTTTACTAAAAAGGGGAAACACAAATGCTGCATACGAGCGTTTCTGTTAAAAAAAGACTTCATCAGTTCCATAGATGAGCTCGAATTAAATAATAAATGTATATTTCAGAAAGAAATTAATGGTAGCATAAATCTATCTTAGAGTACACACTCTTGAAAAGATCACTGACAATCTTAGCTTTTGGGAAATTTAGAATTTAAATAGAACAATCCCAGTGAAATATTACATGCAAGGACATTGTATATAACTGATGCATACACATCCTCCATATTTTTATCAAGGAATGTCATCAATAATATGACGTCATTGTTTTAAATATCAATGATAATCTCTTCACATACGAAATATCGTTTGTGATAGCAAAATATGGTAATGCAAAAGAATTCTTCATTAATTGTTGGGTAAGGTGTGTCACTCAGTCAGTCTAGGTTATTGTCTTGGTACGATTTGCCTTAGGTGCGAGTTTTCCTTGTAATTTCACTCAAACAGCAAATCTCAAGAAAGAAGATTATCGTAAAGTAATCAGACGCCATGTTTTGTTTCAGTTTCCAAATAAACACAAAGAATTTTGATGATTTTATTTTTTTGCATCTGCACTATGTTTTCGACTGTAAATCGTATTGTCGGGTGATTTATATGGTATACAATCGTTTCATGGTTATTACACACTTTCCGAAAAAAATATTCCTAACTTAGCTAATGCTGCTTTAAAAATATTGCGATCAAGTCATTGTCACAGCTTTCGGAATACGCCGAGCCCGTCACATCACACGGTTATCCGTCTAGATGCCGATCAAGCACGGCGTTATCGAACTTCACTCCATTAATAAAGCACCTATCGCCAAAGCAAAGAAACTAGCTGACAGAACTCACAATTAAATTGCCTCTATCCAATATTGTCGCATATTCTGAAAAACACACTATTTGAATGGTAGTCTATCTACAACAATGATGCAAATTTACCGTGGACGTCCAAACGGGTGTCAACTTACAATTCAGTTAAATATTACAAAGGAAAACATAACACTGAAAATTTATATACCCTGTCTTAATTTTCTGCTTTAAAATGTTCGTTCACATATTATTAGGCAGAAAAATTCTACGGACATTTTATTAGATTTATTAGTTTTTTTTTATTTTGGAATTTCAGTAGTATTTTGAGGCACACTCATCAATTTTTCAGTTATACTTAAAATTCTAAACAGCTTTTAGAAAATGTGAAGGCACACAATTTTTCTCGATTTCACAGTATCAAAACTTCTCTACACTTTAGTTTCAAAACAGTATCAAAACGTCTCTACACTTTACACAAATATTCCACATAAAAAATTAAAAGAAATACATTTTAGCATCAGAGACAACTGTTTTTTCACTAAAGGTGGTAGCCGAAATTTTAAATATCTAGTGATTGGCTATCAGGATACTTATTTTGTACAACACCACTCTGATTCTACACATAAATACACTGAAGTTGACATAAAAAAACATGCTTGGATTTCTAATAGACAATATATTTGTAATGTTCGGAGACGTGATCTTTCAACAAACTGTCGGCATTCCTATGGGAACCAATTGTACCCCTTTATTGGCCGACCAGTTCCTTTATTCATACGAAGCAGACTTCATTCAGCAACTGCTGAATCTAAAGAAGAACAAGTTAGCGGTGTCCTTTAATTTGACATTTAGATATATCGACGACGTTTTGTCAATTAATAATGACAATTTTCATACATATGTCAATGCTATATATCCCAACGAACTAGAAATTAAAGATACAACAGAATCAAGCACACACGCTTCATACTTAGACATTTTACTTAATATAGACACAGACGGGAAATTAGCAACTAAGCTATACGAGAAACGCGACGATTTCGGCTTTCATTCGTAAATTTTCCATTTTAAGTAGTAATATCCCTCAGTCACCCGCATATAGAGTTTATATTTCACAAATGATCCGATGTGCCAGAGTGTATGCAACATATGAAGATTTCATATACAGAGGTAAACTACTCACTGAAAAATTATTGACACAGGGGTATAGAAAACCGTTGTCAAATGTCAGCGTTCCGCAAATTTTACGGTCGGTATAATAGTCTTGTTTGCGATTACTGTTTCACTAGGTGAAATGTTGAGTTGCCTTTTCGTTGGCGGTTGTTGAGACGTCTGTACCAATTGTGACAATGATACACTTCTCACGTATTTCTTTGGATTTGAATGTGAATTCAGGGCGGGTGTGACCGGTCGACAGCGTATGCTTACTCCTCCATGGCACCTGCTCCCACCTTTTGGTTTCCAGAGGTCTGTGTTTGTCGATTTTTACCGGATTTGTATCTATGTCCTGGACATCCTATTGATTTATACTTTGGTATCTAAGATTTTTTATATGATATGGTGGTGGCCATTTTTTATTCAAGTAAACTGACAAACATTCTCACAAAATCAGGTTAGCTTCCAGCTGGGCTCAAACCTATATTGACCAGATGTGAGAGATCTCATGGTTCAAAGCGCGATGTTCTGACCACTCGGCACGAGGAAGCTTTTAAAAGCTTTAAGATGCATGCCATGCATGCCATGATTATAACTAACAGATGCATTGTGCATTCAGGAGTGTCCTCCATGATCTCGTGTTTAGAACAGTTCGCTTTACACCGTTGAGTGACTCGCCTCTTGTCAGCGCGTGTTTCAGTGCCACTGAAGCTAATTATGCACGAATATTTTCAAGTTTAGTTGCAAAAGACCAGTGGTCTCTTTGCTGGTGCATTGAAGCCTGGTTCTCTCCTCTATATAAAAGGGACATTATCTGTGTTTTTTTTTTCAATTTAATTTGTTTCCCTTTTTTTACTACTGATATTAATATACAATAGCACAACACAAAATAGATATACACAGGCATTCAAATTCTTACATTATCATAGGGTTTGCTTGAGGAACACAAATGAGGCACTTTTCAGTTCGAGTAGATTAACTCAACCTTACTATTTGTATATAAACACCACGCTGGGGCTGACTTTATTTTCACAAAATATATAGGAATATATGATTTTTATGCCTGTGTAAAGCTCTTATCCGTCATTGTACATATTGTACAAATAGTGAATGTAGACAAAAAAATCAAAATAATAGTTTTGGTAAACACAACAAATGCCCCTTTAAAAAACTGACTCCATGTAACTGAGTTGCGGCATACAACAAAAATCAATCAATCATATTCGGAAATTATAATTGCTTTAGGGCATAGAGTATATGCGTCCAATGGTAATTGGTGACTTTGAACCTTGACCTTTAGCATTTTTAAAGTAATTTTTGTCACATTGTAAAGACTTTTTAGAGCAACGTGCATGACCTTGATTTGTATTTTTGAAATTTTTAATAGTGTTAAATGCCTCACTCAACGATATTTCACTTTGATTGTGGCGGCCAGTTTTTATTGACGGGGAAGAGAACCCATTTACAATTTTACCCGGGAAGTGACCCTCGACCTTCGACCTTACGCAAGTAAACGGACAAACTTTCTCACAAAAAATCAGCTTAGGTTCAAGCGGAACTTGAATCTGCGCTGACCTGAAGTGAGAAACCTCATGGTTCATAGTGCGATTTCTTACCACTCAGACATGGAGGTCACTGGTTTAGCAGGCTATATGTGACTTCCGGCAGTTACAATTTTACCTTGTACTTTTCGGGCTGATATAATCCATAGAACTAGCAATTCATCTGAAAAAGGTAACTCCTACTCACCCCAGTATACATCAATTTCAATCTAAACAGGAAATTTATATTGTATCAATAAATGTTTTTCTGTTAACAGAAAGAGGCACAAATTGTTTTATGTAAATATGTGGAGAAGCACTTAAAAAGTCATCCTATGTACACTTAGATACGCACATGCAAAGCGTGTAACATACATTAAATTGAAGATGAAATAGTTTTGAGCCGGCCTGGCTCAGTTGGCTCGACTCTTAATCGTGAGGTCGTGAGTTCGAGTCCAGCCGGCTGCAGGTTGGTTTCATGTCTGTCGGATGAGACAGTAAAAACCGAGGTCCTGTGTCAAAGTAGGTGTCGGCACGTTAAAGAACCCTCACTGCTCAATGACCGTAAGTGCCGAACTTAGGCCAAAATTTAAAGCCCTCCACCGGCATTTGGTGATGTCTCCATTTGAGGGAAATATTCTTGAGTGGGACGTTAAACAACAAGCAAACAAATAAAAATGAATTAGTTTCTGTGTGTATTTGAACATCTGGTTTTTCCTATAATGAAAGCCGAGTATTTTGTCTACCCTTTGGACAGTTACTTACTTTTCACAGAAGTCTATGACTTCATGTACATAGGGGCATTAGCTCTGTCTTTTTCAAAAGTATTATGTGTATATTATTTTAAGAGACACAATCTCCAGGAATACTTCATTCCATGTATCCTTGTCTTTATAGCTTTCGAATCTCCACATTCCGCGCCTTTAACTTTTATAAATTTACACGTTGTGTAATATTTCAACACAGCCAACGACATAATCAGTATCATTCATCTATTTAATAAGCATAATGAAGACAGAAGTGTGGAATCAAGATCGTCATTTATAAAATTACATTATTATTATTATTATTATTATTATTATTATTATTATTATTATTATTAATATAACTTTTTATTACCATTATTATTATTATTATTATTATTATTATTATTATTATTATTATTATTATTATTATTATTAATGTAACTTATTATTATTATTATTATTATTATTATTATTATTATTATTATTATTATTATTATTATTATCTTTGTTATTAAATGTAATGAAATTTTTATTCATTGGCATAAGACACTTTGTGTGTCCTTCATATATTTCAACATCATATTTATAATTTGTTTTATCACTTTCAGCTCAAGGAACTCCAACCCCTGCTCTACAAACTACCCAAACAGCTATTCCCATAACAACAGGTAAATAAGAAAATGCATGTGTGTGTATGTGTGTGTGTGTGTGTTTGTGTGTGTGTGTGTGTGTGTGTGTGTGTGTGTGTGTATGTGTGTGTGTGTTAAAGATAAATTAAAGTCCCGAAATTCTGGTTCAAACTGGCATGATATCGTTTTAAAGATAGATATTATCGCATCTATTTTGAAAAAAAACTTGGCATGAAATTTAAAAATATTAATGACTAGGGACCATATATCCATTACAAAGGTCAATATTTTAGCATTCCATAATGCCATATAAATATATATAACTAGTACATTCTGATACTGCAATTATCCCAGGAACAGGAATATGTACCATCAACTTGTGAATATGAGATAAATATAATTTTCTTGTTTTCCTTTTATTGTATTTGTATTTTTGTATTTTTTTTTTTGTTATGTTACGGAATATCATTTTCTATTTTCAGCGCCAGTGCCAACCCAACACGTCTCAGGTAAATATTAACCAGTGCTATAGTAGTAAGTATACAATATCATTTGAATAATTTTATTACCCGATTACAGAGAGAGAGAGAGAGAGAGAGAGAGAGAGAGAGAGAGAGAGAGAGAGAGAGAGAGAGAGAGAGAGAGAGAGAGAGAGAGAGAGAGAGAGAGCGATAAGCATTGGAAAAGATTTTCGAGGGTAGAGGAAGTGAATTTAACCTCATGGGAATTTAGCTGATGGTGGCAAAAATGTTACATTGCATTTTTGAGCACGACCAATATACAGTAACAAAATTTCTCCAACCAGATCTAAAACTATCCGACTTTAACCGAGCCTGACTTTTTCACCGAACTCGGGATGATTCCATGGGGCATTTGCAAGGTTAAGGTATTCAAATAGGAAACGCTAACCTTCTCCGTACACCTTGTCCTATCCCGTTTGGACAAAAAATGGGTCGATTTTCTCTTTACTGTATAGTAAAACTTGTATATAAAGACCCCCATATGGACACAACGAAAATATTTTTTATAGGGAGGTGGTATTCATGTAGAGGTTGATTTGTGCACACACACACACACACAGATATATATATATATATATATATATATATATATATTATATATATATATATATATATATATATATATATATATATATATATATATTTCGCTACCGAAGAGAAAAAAATATAATTGCTTTTAAAGATCCAATTTAAATATATAAAGCTGAACTACGATGATAAAAAAATTTTGAACTTTTAATAAAAAAAAATGTCTGTTGAAAATAAGCTATATTGGTCATCATTGTAAATCTGTACTCGCAACGTGAAACGTGCAAAGTTCAAGACGCTGAAAAATACTCATCGAACCTTACCTGTACTTTTGTGCATACCGTGTATACAGACGTTTCAAAAGAAATATACACCTGTTCATCCAGTGAAGTTTTCAGCAGCGTACAAACAGCAGAAAAACAGAGAAATGGTTAGTTCATCCATAGTAAATCAAAAAGTTATTCCATTTTCCCAAAGATCAAGCCCCTTCCAAAACATAAACAAGGCGATCTCATTCCTACTTCCATTCGGCCATTGAGCCATGTTTGTTCTTCCGGGAAACAGCAAGGTGTTCCGAACGAACTAATATGGCTCAATGGCCGATGGACAGTAGGAAGCAGATCACTTTGTTTATGTTTTGGAAGGGGCTTGGTCTTTGGAAGAACGGAATAATTTTTGGATGAACTAACCATTTCTCTGCTTGTTGCTGTTTGTACGTTGCTGAAAACTTCACTGGATGCACAGATGTATATATCTCTTGAAACGTCTGTAGACACGGTATACACAAAAGTACAGGTAAGGATTGATGAGTATTGTTCAGCCTCTTTTAGTATTGTTCAGCCTCTGGGACTTAGCACGTTTCACGTTGCGAGTACAGATATACAATGGCGACCAATATAACTAATCCGCCTTTTATACCTGTTGTAGGACTTGATTTTCTGAAGAAACAATTACAAATATGTCAGCTGTATGGGTATATGAAGTGGGAATGTTTCAAAATATTTTTTCAACACACATTTTTTTATTAAAAGTTCAAAAGCCTTTTATCTTCGTAGTTCAGCTTTAAGTAGTAACCTGAGGAGGTGTAGTCGTTGTCCAGTAAGAATAGAAGATATTTGAATTGAACATTTCGGTTATCTCGAATTTCGGATATCTCGAAGTTAATTGGTTGGACCCCTAAATTTCGGGATAAGGAGATTCCACTGTATGTTTGTATTATCCACCAGAAAAGGCGAAATAAACAATTGTGTTCTAATAACATCTGATAACATCAAGTATGTTTTGTAGGTCCGTGTGTTGATGCTATCTCTAACTGTCATGGATACGGACTATCTGTATGTAACCAGTACCGTGAGTGGGCAGATCAGAAGTGTCCACGATACTGTGGATTTTGTCAAGGTAGGACATCATTTCATGTATTTCGTGATAAATTGAGAAAACCTGGGTTGTACTTAGGTTGACCATTATCATTGCCACCAAATCCTCATTTAAACTTTGACAATTAGCGTCAGTCTTGCTCTTTATATTCACAGTTATCGGAATGAAGAAATTATGTTTTCCAAATTTACGTAATTTACTCTGGAATTTCCAGTTCTCACCTTTCGTAATTCGTGTTTTATTCAATGTTTGTATATGTATCCTGGACCGCCTGAAGATTTATACTTTGGTATTCTATGATGATTCATACTTCTGTTTTCTTTCGATAATTTTATCAAGGACCTGCAACTCCACCACCACTTACAACGAAACTGACAACAACAGCAAGTAAATATTGATTTATTGATTTACACTAAGTAAATATTGATTTACACCTAGTAAATATTGATTCATTCATTTACACCTAGTAAATATTGATTTATTGATTTACGCCTAGTTAATACTGATTTATTGATTTACACCAATTACATATTGATTTATTTATTTAACTTCTTAAACAATTAGAATTTGATATCTACATTATATATATATATATATATATATATATATATATATATATATATATAATATATAATATATATAGTATATATATATATATATATATATATATATATATATATCGATGATATATTTTCCGATATGACGGCGCGTGTACAACATACGAACATTTCATATACAAACGAAAACAACTCTCTCATTAATTGTTGTTACAAGGATATAAGTAATTGCGATTATTGTCAACATTTCGCATATTGACATTGCTTGCAATTAGTCTTTTGGTGAGTGAAATGTTCAATATTTGTTGTTAAATCGTCTTTTGCGAATATGAATGGTTCAGTCGATTGCGCGCTCGACTCTTGAACGTGAGGTCGTGAGTTCGAGTCCAGCTGGTTGCAGGTTGGCTTCCTGTCCTTCGGAATGGACAGTAAAATTCGAGGTTCCGTGTTGCAGTAGGTGTCGGTACGTTACAAAACCCGCACTGCTCAATGGCCATAAGTGCCGAACATAGGCCAAAATTTGAAGCACTTCAGTTTCTCCATGTGAGTGAAAGATTCTTGAGTGGGACGTTAATAAACAATAAACAAACAAACAGCGAATGTGAAGACGATTCATTTTTTATTTAAATTTAACATTGAACTCATGACCACAGTAATCTGTCGACAGAGGATCTTACTCCTCCATAGCACCTGATCTTACCTCTGGTTTTTCAGGGGTTCGTGTTTGTCCAATTTTCCCCTGATTTGTATGTTGTATACTGATTTTTCTTACGATTAATGGTTTTGTATCTATTTTATTCTGAAACGGAAATGTATATATATATATATATATATATATATATATATATCATCAGTGAAATATGATCTAACTTGGTAACATATTGTTAATCATTTTTTTTCAGTGCCCACACCACCTCCAGTACAGCAAGGTAAATATATATTGTTACAGATTTGAATGTCATCTTCACTAAATTTAACTTACCTTAGCCGTAGTGATTTAAGTATTCGTTGGAAGGTAATTACCCTTTCAAAGGTGAGATGATTAAAACAATGGATATATTTTTTTTCTTTTTTAAAGAATTACTAAGCCACAAATCAACAATTGTATGCAAACATAATGTAATAGTACATATTATATATATATATATATATATATATATATATATATATATATATATATATATATATATATATATATATATATATATATATATATATTTAAATTTGGCTACGTGGTCATCAGTAGACCACGATAAAATTGAAGCCAATGAGAAAATATGAAAAAAAGTTTTGTTCACGGGTTGATATTTTTTCTTTTATCAACAAGATTATTACAATGTGTTAAACATGTATAAGTTGAAGCTTTTTACATTAAATTCCCGCCTGATTTGAAATTATTTTGATTTCCCGACCAAATTTCTTTATTACCATTATAACCCCGTTTATTTAAAATTCCTGTTTATTTGAAAGAAAAAAAAATTTCGAACGATTTCAATATATTCGGGTTCTAAAGAACTTCAAAGGAACATACTTTTAAGCTTGGAGTAAATCTGTGGCTACTAAGAAGAGCCATTGATTGATCTCGTTTAATAGAAATTGTTCGGTATCTTGAAAATTATTGAAATATTTACATAAAACCCCAGATATTTTCCATTTCCTTTTAAAAATAAGTTACGGGCTATTTTAAACTTAAATTATTTCACCATTGGAAAATGTGGTCTTGTTTCTTTAAACTTATCGATCCCGACCAAACTATATATTTTTTGTTACCCACAAACTCAAAGTAAGCTTTACGAATCACTGGTCGTATTTTCTTCTCATGTTTCATCAGCGGACAATCGTGGTACATACATACATACATACATTAGAATATTAGATACACCCCAGCCATTGCAACAACACGTGTATCTCTCTGTCCACCCCTCTCCTCGAATATTTATGTAAAAAACACACTTTTTACTTCTGTCTCCCTCATTACGTCGACCAATAAACAAATCATACCAAGTCAAATATCTATTTGAAAAAAAATCACATTTCCTTAAAACAAATATGTTCCTTTCTTAAAATAGGGCCATGTGTGGATCAATTACAGAACTGTGCCATGTATCCAGCGGATACATGTACACAGTACAAGGAATGGGCAAGGCTCAACTGCGCAAGACACTGTCAAATATGTCATGGTAACGTAATCAATATATCAATATATCTCTTATATTATCTTTACTTAAGTCGACTGTAACCTGAAACCGATACTTGGATATCCGTGCTTGTTTTGATATTTGATTCGAAAGAAGATATAGGACCATCTGTGTTTTACAATGTATATTTTGATTAAAGGGGAATTAGCCCTTTAATAAAATTGTTCTTCTTTTACTACTTGTACTTGATGTGCAATGACAAATAAGAGGTATATACAGGCATACATCTTAAATTCTTATATATCTTGTGATTATCCAGTGCGTTATTGATACTCCCTCTATGGCATCTGATCTCACCTCTTGATTTCCTGCCGTCCGTATGTGTCCATTTTTCACCAGATTTGTACCTATATCCTGGACATCCTAAACATTTATACTTTGGCATCTGAGATTTTTATAGTAAGGTTGAGATAATCAATTGCAGGTGAAAATGTGTCAAACCTGGTTTTACCAAGGAATTTTCACAAACTATATAGCGATTTAAGAATTTGAATTCCTGTGTATATCGTTTTTTTTATTATTTTATATCAATCTAAGAAGTAAAAAAGTAAAAAAATATATTTAATGTCCCTTTATGAATCACAGCAACATTTCTTCAGAAAGAAAATATTTGAAGTACGGTGTACGTTACGTACCAGTAAAGAAAAAATAAAATGACTGGATAAACTTTTTCTGTGTTTGTATAAGTATTTTGTCTAATTATGTGTATGCGTACGTGGGTATATTACTGTATACTTAATTCTTAACATAGTTGTCCATTACCTTTTGTGTTTTCACGACTGAGTGTGCAAATGTGTATTAAATTTCAAGACACAAACAACATAGGGACGATAATACAAAACGACACCTCCAAGAAAATATGCACAAACACACATACACACACACAGACACACAGAGATATATATATATACAAGTTATTGAAAGTTCAACGTAAAGAAAATAAATATCAAAAGTATCATAACACTTTGAGACTTATGCTATATATTCAATAAGTTTTTGTTGATGATCATTGCCTGATGAGCGTTTGTAACGCGAAACACGTGTCGCAATATAAGTTAATAAAACTAAAAGCTGTTTTGTGGTGTGGCATTCATTATATATGAATATAATTGACAGAAACGATATCGTCTTGAGCATTATAACTTTGGTAGTATGTTTATAATATATGTATATATATATATATATATATATATATATATATATATATATATATATATATATGTGTGTGTGTGTGTGTGTGTGTGTGTGTGTGTGTGTGTGTGTGTGTGTGTGTGTGTGTGTTTACGTGTATGCTTTATACGCATGCGTGTGTATTATGTGTATATTTGTATGAGAGTGAATGCTTATCAATGGTTAGTGTCTATACGTGTGTTACAGTGGTTGTATGTTTCTATATGTGTGTAAAAGAGTCTCTGTATGTGTTAAATCTCTGTCTTTTGTTTTTTGGTTGGACAAGTGCTCCATAACATATGTCACGCTCTTTAATTTTATTTTAGATACGTTTGCAACACCAGCACCTGTTACAATGACAACAAAAAGTACGTAGAAAAAATTATTTATGTGTTTGATCTATGTTTCACATTAATTTTCAATCTAAGATCAGTTCATAATAATTGCTTGGTGACGTTGAACTTATAATTTATTGTTGGAATGACGTCACACATTTATAATATATTACATATTTGTAAAATATTCTTGGCAACGTGGCGGCGGCAATATTGGTTTCAGTGCAATATCAGTTTATACAGTAGCAATATGTTCGTTTACGGGATAAACTGACTAGCCATTGGGTGTCTTAAAATACAGGTTGTATTTGAACTCGGGTAATACAAACACTACCCCATCTATTCTCTTTATACAGCTTCGTGACAAAGTAGTACTTGTGTTAATTCTTGTAAAAATTACATATTTATAAAAAAAAATCATCTACATCTGATAATATATATAAATATTACATTCATGTGAGGCTGATAAATATGCAACATCACCCTTTCATGAATGTAATATTTATTTTATTACAAGCTAAAAAATTATACAAAACAAATAGCCTACGTTCTGACAACGACGAAAAGTTCCCACTGGGACGAAGCGTAGAGGTCTGGTCAATATGTCCCAAATTCAATTTGTTCTAAGTTTTTGCCGATTCTTCCCATATTTGGTCGATTTGTTCCAACATTTATTTTGGTCAATGTGTTCCAAATCCAATTTATACCATCATTTTAAAAATGTTTTTACATGATTTTGCAACATCTTTTCTTTTGTTTTTAATATTCAACTTTTTGTTGGAATTACAAGGAGAGAATGCATAATTTGAAAGTTACCTGGAATTTCGGTCAATTTCTCCCAACTTTTATTTTGATCAATTTGAATTTGTCTCATCTTTGCGAACGTTAATAATATTTCCATCATTGTATAAAAAATATAAAAAAACATGTACTGTACATGGACATTTTTCTATATTTTTTCAAAAAGTTTTATTCAAATTAGTAATAATTTTATCATTATTTACAGCCGTGTGCATTCAATATACGAACATGTCCAGTTGCAGCATAAGTGTTTGCTTTTATCGTGTAATCTTAAAAAAGTTGATTAAGCTTGTATTGTAAGCAAATGTAAAATAACGCTATAGATATAGGTCTTACAATGAGATTCAAAAAACATAAAATTAACTAATAAAAAGATAAGGATATTATACATAGGTACATTGCTTGTGCATGTTGAGCCATGTATAATACAAAGCAGATAATAGAATACCTGTGAATTGACCGTTTACATAATAGTATTAATAGGTTAGTTCCCACTTCCCAACATTTTAAACTACAGTGGAGTGAGAGTCTGTACGTGTGTAGTCAGTTTGTTTTTAATTTCATATAACATTTTGAAGAGTGTATCGGTATGCTTCACTTAAGTGTTATTATATCGGGTCCTTTTAATTATGAGTTTCTAATTTGTTTAATCTATGAACATTGGATTTTTTTCTAATAAATTGTTCTCCCTTTTCTCTTACCCTATTCATCTCTCTCCCTCTTTCAGTTTTTACCCCCTCTCTTCTTTTTATTTCTCTTTTCTAATTCAGGCTTTCTATCTCTTCCTTCTCTCTTTCTATCTCTCCTCTCTTTTTATGTGTCCCTTCTCTTGCTCATTGCCTTTTTATCTCTCCCCCTCCTATCCCTCTCTTTTTCTCTTCACTGTTTTTAAGTATGTCTGTCTTCAGCATGTCTCTCACTCCCCCTCTCTCTCTCACACATTCTCTCTCTGTGTTTTCAAGTAACTTATATTGTCTTTTGAAAAAGTGAAAAGTAATAGATCTGACAATCTCTCTCTCTCTCTCTCTCTCTCTCTCTCTCTCTTGCATTCAAGTAACTGACAGCCGTCTTAAAAACTGAAAAATAATTAAATTTATTAATATTAATTAACATATCTAACTAAACATTTTACATTTTTAATATCTTGTATCTTAAAAAAACAACAATAGAAAAAATTGGAATCTGTAATTGTAAACAAATGACTTAGATCAGTCAAAATGTGAATTTAAGGGTGAATGGGTTAAATAGAGTGTGTAGATGAGATGCAGACACACAACAGTGAAAATTAAACATTAAGAACAATAATCAGGGATAGAAAGTGTTAAATTTTCTGTACGGATGTTGATATGATACGCGGCTCTGCTGGTAATATCTGGTCCTCCATGACACCTGGTCCCACATATTGATTACCCAGAGGTCCCAGTTTATTCGATACCAACCATGCCTATGTTATCTAATGATCTGTTTGCAGTTTATATAACTTATTTCATCTTCTGATTTAACTTTTGGGACCTCGGTGCCATTGTCCTTGTATTTATTTACAAAGCACTAAAATGACAAACGATATGGCGATATGGACAAAAATTTTTCGAGACAGGACGGATGCATATATATATATATTCACACAAGTACTTCAATAAATAAAAAAATCACAACGCCGAAATAAACTCAACCGGTTTCATTATTATCACCAAGCGATATGATATGATTATACTTGATGATAATAATGAAACCGATTGAGTTTCAGATGTTATCTCTGTAATACATCCTGTAATTCGTTTGCATTGATGTATTGAAGGAAACATTATTTGTAAATTGTAAACATATCATCTAAAGATCGCGATGTTAAATATATAACAGCCAACAAGAAAATCATATTGTAAAAACTCTTAACCGGACAACAATTAATTTTCTTTCCACATGAATATATACTTGTTTTAATTTTTCATTAGCTCAAGTGAGCTTTTGTGATCATTCCCCGTCCGTCGTCCGGCGCCAGGTGTCCGTCCGTAAATTTTCAAATTTTCGATTTCTCTAAAACTACTGAAGGGATTTTCATGACACTTGACAGAACGCAAGTGTCCAAGGTCCTTTACCAAATTTATAGTTTTCAGTCAGAGTTGCCCAGGGGTGGATCTAGGGTGGGGCAGAATAAGTCCCATAAGGTACCTCTCTTTAACAATCTTCTTCTCCAGAAGCGCTGCATGAATTGAAAAACGGATTGTTTCTGAGTGATCTACATTGATGTACAACAGCAATATTTATGTATCTTGGCCAGATCAGCCTAAATGTATATATTCTTCTTGGTCTTCTTTTCACATTCGTAGATTGTTCTCCGGTGAGCGATTGAGGACCTCTTGGGCCTCTTGTTTTAATTTGAAATTTAAAAAAAATCGTTCAATTATATGGTGATGACCAGTTTTTAAAGGTGGGGGAGAGAACCCGGTTACAATGTACCCGAGAAGAGACCACCGGCCTTCCGCAGGTAAACTGGCAAACGTTTACACAATAATCAGCTTAGGTTCCAGCGGGGCTCTACCCTGCACTGACCAGAAATGAGAGACATCATGGTTCATAGCGCGATTTTCTAACCACTCGACCACGGGGACCCCTTTTTTTATCCGAGAGGTCATATTGATGACCACAGCCTTTTAGTAGATTCTTGGTAAATAATCATAGCATAAGATTTAGTAAGGGAGAAAAAAAACATAAGTCCATCCACAATCCTCCAAAAGACATACAATATTTAGCGATACACAGTTATTGTTTTCGAAATACATGTATATATGTGCCTTTTTACAGTGACATACGAAAAATGCGAGGACAAGGTAGCCACATGTGCAAACTACGGACCACAAATGTGTCACGACTACCACGACTGGGCTGTTAAACAATGTCCGAAATTCTGTGTGTTTTGTGAAGGTACGACTGATAATTCACTTATTTGATGCTATGAACTTAGATTGATTCAAATTTTATATTTACGTCCAGGGCATATATACAAGAAAACACAGATACAGTGACTTTGAGTATACAGTTGGTAATTATTGGCCTTGTATGATACCACTATCTGTTCTCCGAACTGTTTTTCAAATTCTAGAATATTTGATGATGTCTTTGTGACAGAAACAATTGTCTTGGGCATGGTTTACCTGTTTTGTAACACTGTTACTTGTTACACTGTATATGGTAATGTTATTCCATCGGGACAAGATAAACAGGTCATGAATAGCATCGTCTCACTTTTATATATCGTCGGCGTTGTTACTGACACTATATCAGATCCTTCTGTCTCAATTAAAAAGATTGTTTTGAACATTTGTTTTGGAGTCCTTTCTAAAAACTTTAGTATTGTTAATGATATTTAAACACTACTGTGCTAAACAAGGTAACGATGTACAGTAAAACCTGCTATAGCGGTCACCTCTATAAAAGGATCACCTGTCTATAAAGGCCAGTTTTGAAAAGTCCCTTGACTGCATACTTCAACTATATTGAACCTGTATATAAGGGTCAACTGCACATAAAGGCCAATATTTTCTGGTCCCTTGGGTGGCCCTTATATACAGGTTTTTTCTGTATGTATTATACATCACGTTCAATATTTGTTGTTATAGAATGTTTTAAAAATGCATTGCTTTAAAATTCACAAATATAGTATATGTTGAAATAAACTATAAAACATGAATTTTTAAAGACCAACTCGCGTACGAGAGCACCTTGCAGATCAGACCATGAATTTCTAGTCTCTTGAGCAATTATTCAATATGTGTAGATCGTCATATTGGGTTAGTCAGAAAGGTATCGTAATAGCGAGGTTCCACTGTGTACATACTATTTTTTTTGGTGATGATGGCTGGTTTGATTTTTACCCGTATTGGTGAATTAGATGAATTTAAAGTGAATTATGAATTACCAACATATCTAATGTCGCATCTTATATTGTACAACCATGCATGTATTTCAAAAGCATTCCTATGTACTTCTTCCAAATATTTCCTTACATCTGCTTTACTGAATACGTCTTAATGACCAGAAACAACAATTTCAGAACCTACATCACCTCCTCCATGCATGGATGTGTCACCAGATTGCTTATCGTTTGGACCAGCTGCTTGTATGAATCAAACATGGGCAGAACAACAATGTCGTGTTTTCTGCGCAATATGTACACGTACGTCATTTAGCTTTTTGACATTTTTGTTGTTCAACTGTTGCGTTTCTTTTGTACGTGATAAACTAAACGAGATACAAACCATTCCATTTAGATATTTAGGGATTAGAGGGGCAACCCTTGATTTAATTATCTATTTGTTTTATCCTTTCATGCGGCAGCTGTGTTGCCCTGTCTCTATTCTTAGATATAAGAAAATGTCTGTGTCTCCTCAACTTTGAAATCTAGATTAAAGATACATTACACAAATTAGGAACACACAAACAAACAAACATCAATACATACGAATATATAAATAACAATATAAGCGTGTACATAAAACGTAATCGATTTATTTATATACTTGTAAATGCAAAAGGGGAATCCATTATTCAGTTGATAAAGCGTCACGGACACCTGGTTCCATCCCATTATTTTTAATTGTAATTGTTCTACCTGTTGAAATTATCTATATATATATATAAATATTGTACAGCTACCACTGCACCACCAGCCACCACGACACCCATCCCGACAACTGTGGCTGCAACTAAAAAAACGACAACTACTACACCCAAACCCGACACGACACCAATGCCTACCACGGAACCATGTAAGTTAACAGTCTCATAAGAAGTATTTGTCTTAGTTAAACTTTTAAAACAGATCATCATCGTAACATATATCACGTGCTAGTTTCCGATTCATACTTCGCCAAAAGTGTGTCTTTCTGTCTGAGCGTGTGTCTCTCTAAACTTTGAGCCTGTTACTTGTCTTTAATAGAATAAAGACGTATATTTCCTCTCTCGAAAGAATGTTAGAGAAAACTTGTATTTTGAAGAAAATAGCTTAGAAATGTAAAACAGCCGTCTTTTTTTCTTTTTGGTAATTGAACGTATATTAAAGTACTTGCATATATTTCGTTATCGACGGAATACATCACTCTGTTTTTCCACAATATTCAATATCAAATGCATAAAAGGAGGTCTGAACGTCAGGGCATGGAATTTTACTCAACTTCGGCTATTCTTAAAATCTGATTGGCTGAACAGGATAAGTTCACAATATAATCATACTTAAGTTGAAAGTATCTGATGTTGAACACATTGAATAAAACAATCACACTTTACGTACATCGAAGAGTGTCGGTCCTGCAGTATTAGCACTATATACCGTATGGATATATGCTCCTGTTTTATAAACAATAAATCATGAATCTTATTATATAAAAAAACGGATTTTATGGGATAGATTCATTTGTTATGTGAACAGAGTCACAGAGAGAGAGAGAGAGAGAGAGAGAGAGAGAGAGAGAGAGAGAGAGAGAGAGAGAGAG
Organism: Atrina japonica; assembly: GCA_030159075.1. Classification (NCBI taxonomy): domain Eukaryota; kingdom Metazoa; phylum Mollusca; class Bivalvia; order Pterioida; family Pinnidae; genus Atrina; species Atrina japonica. Next base: position 523,760 of record BROG01000493.1, on the reverse strand, counting down.
AGAGAGAGAGAGAGAGAGAGCGAGAGAGAGAGAGAGCGAGAGAGAGAGAAAGAGAGAGAGAGAGAAGAGAGGATATTAATTCCGTGGGTTGTATATGCAAAACCTTTTTATACGAGAGGTAAATGAATTGTAAAATAAATCATAGGATTGGACTTAGTAGTTCGGATGATTGATAGATCGCTGAATTATCTCAATTTCTGTAATTTTATTTTAAATTACCCAATTTTCAGATAATTCCTCGAAACTCGAATATATATACTTTCACTCTAATATTAAATTTAGATTTAATATTTGGCATAAATTTCACACACACACACACACACACACACACACACACACACACACACACACACATATATATATATATATATATATATATTTATATATATAATTTCAGCTCAACTGATGAAGTATTATCGACAGAAACGATCGTTTTGTTTTGACATATTTTCTAATGATAATGCAGATATCTGTGATTCGTTTGTATTTCTCCGTCACATTTATCATTTTCCTATATAAGTTAAGAACTCGTTACTTATTGTTATTGTTTGTTTTTTATTTCAGCCACCAACCCAACGATCATTGTTATTGGTAGAAAATAAAAAAAAATGAGTTTGAATCCTAAATACTAAACTTCTGTGACTTGCCAGTTTTGATTTTCTTGTTTTAAATTAAACATAGTAAATATTCCATCTATTTATCTATCAGCGACAGAAACGTTATGCAGAGAGACACGTACATTCGATTTGCCGTACTGAAAGACATAGAGATCGATTGGTAGATATAGTGTGCCTTTTCCACGACACTTTTTTAAAACACAAAAAGTTTAAATGCACTTCTGAAATAAACGTGACATGTAAAGAGAGAGAGAGAGAGAGAGAGAGAGAGAGAGAGAGAGAGAGAGAGAGAGAGAGAGAGAGAGAGAGAGAGAGAGAGAGAGAGAGAGAGAGAGAGAGAGAGAGAGAGAACGAACCAGCTTACGCCAAATGAAAACAACTTAGATAAAGGGACGTCTTTTTAATACTTTTTTTTACTTTTGAAATTTTATTAAAGTTGATTAATTTTAAGATCAATTAATTAATGCACATGACACATGACATAATCTTCCGTAAAGGTAATTACCAATATATATATATATATATATATATATATATATATATATATATATATATATATATATATATATAAAGCACAAATACAGAAATAACACGATACCTATAAATTCACAATGACCCTGCTGGGGTTCTACTTCACAACCTGAGGCACCAATCGTCTGGTCCCCATGCTCGACGCCCTTTAGAACCACTTGGCCATCTACGCATTCACAAAAATGAATGTTTCGATAGCGGTGAGTAGAATTCCGAACATGAAAACTCGGTCATAGAGATAGAGGTGAAAAGTGTTTAAGCCTAATATAATTGACAATAGATCGAATGCGATGCATGAAGTGTAGAGAAATACAAGTATATATAAAGCACAGATATCACTACAACATTGTATATTTTCTATGGAACATGGATCAGAAATGATACTATCTGCGTAAATAAATAAAACATAAAGCACAAAGACAGTAATAAGACAGTACCTATAAATTCATCATACCCCAGCTGGGGTTCGAACTCAAATTAAACACCTTTAACCTCTATCTCTATGACTTGTGTACATTACGTATGTATCGGCCTTTTTGGCGTTCACCATCGTAATCTTTAGCTCATGTGATCAGATACTTTCAAAGCACGTACTGAATAAAATAATTATTTACTCACTAACTCTTTAAATATGCAGCCCTACTGTACCTATTTTTACATATAAGTTTTCTTGTCCATCACTCTCCCTTACTCTTTTTTTCATTCTCTTCTTACTGATCTACATTACTATCACTGTGGCCATACCATCAACGCACTAGATAACTTTTTTTTTTATTTCTATGCCACGGGCATTTAATCTGTGGGTGTTTTGATATATCTAATTAATTGTTCCTTCATTTACTTTAACATTTTGGGGATCTCAGTGGGTATTTCTACGTTGCCTGTAAAAAAAAATCCTTGGAAATGATAATTTCTAGTTGTAGTTGAAATAATAAATGCCTGCAAATAGTCGAATTTAATAATAATATCAAGGTAGAGAACGAAAACAAAATCCAAAAGTATTTATTTAGTATTTTAGCCATTGTCCCATGATCAACACTAAAAGCTGGGTAAATTTCGTCTTGACTGACGTTCAGATAGATTGAAACACACCTAATCATATGAGTTTGAATAATATAGGAGAATGTAAATATATCTTGGTATAAATAAGCTAGCATCATCATATCTAAGTCACAGTTGGACCATCACTAACAAAACGAAGGTAAGACCCTTGCTGCTGGACCCAGTTAAAATACTTTGTATGTATTTCATGTCAAGATACGAGTTTTTATTCAAACAGTGCAATAATGCCTGTATATTATAACAACCAACGTTATAACTAAAACTGCAATATAATTAAATATTTTTTTTGGTATGCTGGGAGGGAACTCTGACTTTGACAGGACATTTGGTCCTATCCTGTTTGGGATTCGCAATTGTTCTTCATGTTCGGGACCATTTTTATATCTAATTTGTCGAATTCTAATGGATTAGAAGATTTCATTGTATATTGATGCTTCTTTACTTTGTCACTTCTTAAACAAATCTGATTTCTGATGGGAACAGTGCCACATCGAAGTTTAGATGTGATATAAGCTGCATACAGATTTAACCGAGTATTGTAATTGTAACAATTTTCACACACCCGTTGTATAGACCTATTTCTAAATATTACATTATTTCATTTGTATTTTTCGGGGAGACTAGTAAATACAAAGTCAAAACATGAAGCGTCGAAAAACATTATCATTTGTTTTAAAAAGGATGTCGAAGTTTCATTTATGTATTACACGATTACATGTCAAATATCAGAACTACTTATTTAATTGTTAAAAAAGAAAATGTGACGCTCATGGTCATACATGCCACTTCAATAACTTTATGTTTTAAATTGGAATTTTTTTATAAACAATATTAAATATTTGTTTTTAACCTAAGACTTTTATAATCAAACATTAAAAAGGAATTTAAAAAACATTTCTTATATAGTATGAGATATTCATAAATTGCCAACAATATTGAGTTCTGGCAATATATATATATATATATATATATATATATATATATATATATATATATATATATATATATATATATATATATATATATATATATATATATATATATATATATATATATATATATATATGTGTGTGTGTATGTGTGTGTGTGTGTGTGTGTGTGTGTGTGTGTGTGTGTGTGTGTGTGTGTGTAATTTGAAAAACTAAATAATTGAAGCGAATATCCCGTCGTATACGTGATCGGTCTCATTATAATTGAACAGCGAAGTATAGCACAGTATAGAAATAAAGTTCAGAATAAAATAATTTGGTGTGACGTCATGCTGTGAATGAAACTACATCATTGTGTGACGTGATATGAGGAACTTCATTTAGAGATGGTATGAACGCCGCTGGATTAACAGTGAGTGTATGGGAAACTGCTGCGGGAAATATATATATATATATATATATATATATATATATATATATATATATATATATATATATATATATATATATATATATATATATATATATATATATATATATAATTCAAGAAAGTTTACGCAAGAGGCTATTATTGAAAATATACATAATGACTAAACTAAAGTTAAGGGATATAAATGTATCCTTGCTTTTTTTATACGTATTGGTAATAGTTTCCAATGATGTTTTGTCTTTTAAATGTCAAAATAGCAATCACGTTTTCGCTATTGCAATTCTGTTTATGGATACCACGGTCTTTTCCCCTGTATATATATATATATATATATATATATATATATATATATATATATATATATATATATATATATATATATATATATATATATATATATATATATGTATATGTAATAATATTTGCTAATTTATTTTAAGAATGACATTTTTATTTCATTGCTTGAGGGAGATAAATATTGTTTAAAAGCGAGTGCGTGGAAAGAGTGTTATATATGTATTCGGCTGCCTTACAAAATTAAATAAAAATATTATTCATATAAATCGACAAATATTATATCTGTCTCTTACTCATTAAAACAATTCTCATAAAACTGGTTTCAAAATGGTTATATTGCTTTTTGCACTGTGAAAAAAAAACTAAAGTAACCAATCTAATACAGTTGTTTAATCCTGCCAACATGTAATAAAAAGTCATTAAGCGCACGTACTTATTGCAATCGACAAACATGCGTCCGTTTCTTTTTCAAAAACAAATCGCCAGAAGCTACAACATGCAAGATGACAGTTGGTCTTATCAAGTGATATATCATTGGTCTACTTGAAATAATACGAAAGGTGTTAACTCCCCCTGGTTTGGGTCACTATGACGCATCTTAAAGACAGACAGTATAACATATTTACAAAAGAGTGTAGATTTCAGAATGGATTACACGACAAGACAAGCATGTTGTAACGTGATAATCATTTGCCTTGATAAATGACTTTACAGCCAAACGCCCAGTTTTGCACAAATCCTTAGGATCAGCAATCGTTGTCATTATCACTTAAGTTCTTATCTGTGTAAGTTGGCGGGTCAATACACTCCGCTCATGATAGACAGTCGTCTGTCGTTGTGATTAGTTGATTAGGCACGTCTTCGGTAACCTACTTGGAGATATAAATGAACAAGTGGGCGTACTGATTAAATCAGAAGACCTGTATTCAGGTCAGCTCTTGTCTGAATGTCAACATTCAACATACGAGTAAGGCACTTTATCTCCACAATAGAAGTCAGTGCCGTAATGCCCTTTTAACAGAATTGATTAAGAATCTGATTGCTTTTATTGATCATAAAATGTGGATTTATCGAGTGCATTCTTCAAATCTGCAGTCATAATTCAGACACACAAGTATTGTAAACAATTTATAATTAAGACACAAAAGTAGGGACAAGAAATACCCGCTATGAGTCCAAAGGCAAATTCAAATGAAATAGGTGAGGAACAAATCTTCGTCAAAATGGGTATAAACCACCCAACAACTGCTTTCGAATACGCAAGTCAACATTTCATTTAGAGAAATATAATAATTGCAAACAACACCATTCTACCCACCGTAAAATTTGCGGAAACGTATTTCCCGATATCCCCGTCACAACAACTTAATAAGTATGTTATCCCTGTATATGAAATGTACATATGCCCCGCCATATCTGATCGTTTGCGAGCTATAAACACCATATATAGGTGATAATGGAATATCACAACTTACATGTGGAAACTTGACGATGGGAAAGCCGAAACCCGCGTTTGTCGTATAGTCCGGTTGTTGATTTCCTGTCTGTGTCTACAGTAAGCTAATTACAATGTCCAAGTAAGAATCGTGTGTGCTTGATTCTGTTTCTTTAATCTCAATCAAATTTCATTTGTGTCCATTGTGATATATCACATTTACTTAGGTGTGACTATTGTCATTGTTAATTGATAAAATGTCTTCAGTATATCTTAATGTCAAATTAAAGGTCACCCCTAGACTTTTCTTCCTTTGATTCAGACGCTTCAGAATGAGGTATAAGTCTCCGGGTTAATTGTATTGTTTTTTATATGAATTGATACAGTGATGAACGCTCATTCAAATTACAACATTGAACCTGATTGCAATATACATGGTAGAATGTTTGATTTGCAAGCAGGGGGTCCCAGGTTCGCTTTCCGAATATCTTCAAGTGTTCTGACACAGTTGAGCCTTCTTGCTTGCTCTTTACGATAAATACCTAGCGATTCGTAAACTACAAGAATAGTAGCGACAATACTTTTCTCAGTCCTAAAACCTTGTTAAAATGTTATATTAAACACGATAACACAGTCATTAATCTTTCACTCTGTATGTTACGATCGCGACTGTTGACGAGTCAATTTCTTACATCAGAAGTCTGTCCTTGAAATGTACTCTAGATTTTGCTCTTAATAAGCTGTTTAGCTCTCTGCATAGATATTTAAGTTTTACATGGAGCAAAATACTTTTTGAAGCTAAAATGTTTTTAAAATGATTAAGTTTTTATTTTTTCTTTGGGTTACATGGCCACGTTTATGGGGCTGCTTTTTGACATTGACAGATATTGAGAGATTGTTGACGAGTATTCAGCAGGGCCGGGAAATTGCAGTGATGAATTGTATGCGTCAATTTCCAA
>BROG01000493.1:462500-512500 GCA_030159075.1 Atrina japonica | reverse complement strand
AAACACAAATACCAAAGTATTAACCTCAGGTGACCCAAAAGTATACAAAGCTGCGGAATATTAGACAAACACGTACCTCCAAATATACAGAGGTCGAATCAGGTGTCATGAAGGAGTAAGCATTCCCTGACAACCGGTCAAAAATCGCCGCAATGCCATAGTTAAATCTAAAGGGAATAGGTGTGGGTTGAATCATCGTCACAATCGATATAGACGGAATACTTACTGCTTTTGAACAGGTAACTCACCATCTCATTTTGTAAAACATTGTAATTGCAAACAAGGTAATAATATCGACCGTACAATTTGCAAAATGTTGATACTGAACACGATTCCTAGTATCTCTGTGACAACAACTTGTCCGTAAGTAGTTTTTCTATAGATATGAAATGTTTATATGTTGAACACGCCCTGGCACATCGGATCATCTGCGAAATATACTCAATATGCAGGCGAAAAAGCGATATCACTGCTAAAATTTTGAAAGTTAACGAACGAAAAATCGACATAATTTTAGTCTTTTTTGTTAATTTCTCGTTTGCGTCTGTACCAAATAAAATGTGATGGAAACATGCATATCTGCACGATACTATAGTGTCTTCATTTCCTAGTTTGTTGGAATATATTGCATCCACATACGTATGAAAATTGTCAATATAAATTGACAAAACCTGTTCGATATATAATGTATGTAAACGTCAAATGTAAAACTAATATTAGACAGCTTGCTCTGCATTAGTCTGGTATTGGGTGGAATTTTTAAACAGTGATAACAGTTACATTTTCAGTGATTGTACAAGACACAAAAAACATTATGATAACAAATAAATATGTCATGAAATTATGTAAAATAATTACCATACCAGAAAGTTTTTTTTAAAGTGATAAAAATATTAAACAGCATTTCATTCCTTCTTATTTTTCACCTTTTGCTTATTATTATTGTTATTATTATTATTATTATTATTATTATTATTATTATTATTAATATTATTATTATTATTATTATTATTATTAATGTTACTATTATTATTATTATTATTATTATTATTATTATTATTATTATTATTATTATTATTATTATTATTATTATTGATATAAATGCGAAGTTCACGTGAGGTTTGTCTTAAATATACAAGAATGGTTATGAAATGTTAATAAGATGGTGGGGTGATTTTCTTTCACATAATCATTACCATACATTACTGTTGTCATTTCATTACGTGCTAGGTCGCTGTCTTGCGTAGAAACGAAAGGTTGGGACATATTAACAATTAACATCTCATGTAGATTTAAACTAAGGTTATAACTAGTGTGAATTATTCTTGAGATTGGGCCGCACATAAATCAAGTAAAAAGAAGCAAAACAAAGGTCCATTCCTTGTTTTGACATGCGTCATTTCTTGAGTTATTCAAATTTTGGGGACTGAAACATTGTGACCTGTTATTTTTGTATTTTTGTTATTCGACCCAATGGTCTCAACTCTCTCTATCCAAGTTCATTTTTCAAACTACAACTATTGCCTACTCTCGGAGTTACTAGTGTAAAACATCTGCAAATTCGGAAAAGTGAGGTATTATTATTAGTAAAATTTTAAATTTGTCAAAAGGATAAATTAATGTAAAACTCAGACTGGTTTTGAATTCGACATAAAGATATGTTGATATAAAAAAAAACTGTTTTAATGTTACGTAAAGATACACCGATTTATTCGCTTTCACAAAGTTTGATGCGTTAAAAATATAACTTTGTATGCATGTGATCAAATCTTATCAGCGTATGGTACCAATACACAGAAATATGTTGATATCCGAAATGGAATAATATTGTAATAATTATTGTTTTGATATCCGTCCATGTGTACACAAATTTTTATTTCACATTTAATAGAAAAGGAATAATTGTCTAATCTTGTACAAGTACGGTAAAATACACGGTACAGTTCTAGTAGGTGAGAGGATTATTCGATGGTTTTACTCTACAATAAAATATTTTCCTGTCGGTCATTTTTGATTGTAAGAAACTCATAAAAATATACTAGAAGAGTAACCTGTGACCAACCGCTAGAAATATCAGTTAAAAGGATGATAACAATATAACAGAAAATAATCAAAAAACACTAATAATGATAACAACGATGATGATAATAATAATAATAATAATAATAATAATAATAATAATAATAATAATAATAAATAGGGCATTAGCTGTTTTTTCATTTTTACTACTTAGATTGATATACAATAACTTAGGGATGAAAATTCTAAAATTTCTATATTATTTGTGAACATTGCTTTAGAAACGGAGGTTTGGCACTTTTTTCAATTGTATTTGATTTATTCAACGTTACCATTTGTATATGAATACCACAATGGACCTGACCCCATTTTCACAAAATATATAGGAATATAAGATATTTTATGCGTATTTTCACAAAGTTTAAAGGAACATCAGATGTGTTATGCCTGTGTATAGCTCTTCATTGTTATTGTACATTAAGTATAAGTAGTAAAAGTAGGCACAATTGCGATCTTTTTGATAAACACAGCAAATGCACCTTTAAATAATTTTTTTCACACAAGACATGTGATAGTTATTCGTTTACCATTCTTCACGATTTCGTATTTTTCAAACAACATACATCAAATTGAGACACAGTTTATTTAATTAATTACCTGCCCTTCAATCTCTCAGCACATCACCATCAAACACATCTCATGTCAAAGTTCATTTCGTACACATCGTGTTTTTACAGTCTAATTAATGTATAACGATTGAATTATAATACAGTTTGGACAGTAGCAATGAAAAGTTTATAATCACCATATTTGTATTGAAATGCGCCTCGATAACATGATGCATCTCCTTTCCCCAATCAGACCTTAAAATGATGCCATTGTCACTGAGGTTGAACTTTTTACCGAACTCGAGAGGTTTTAGTATAACATTTACGACATATGTGGCATGCTAACAGGGCCCTCTAGACACCTCACGATCAAGAGTCGAGCGCACTACCGACTGCGCCATGCCGGCTTGAATTTCCCCGATTGTACCATTTGTGTATAAATCAACCTCTATATAAATACCACCTCCATATAAACTGTATACCGATTAAGTAATGATTATTGATGTTTTGCGAATACGGAATCTCCCCAAAGTCATGAATTTATGAAACCAAAAGATTCACACCATGAATGAAAGTATATTACCTGTACTAAACAGTTTACGCAGCGTGTTAATGAAATGCTCATTAATGAGTAAATTTAGTGGGTTAATGTTTGAACGAAAGACATTTGCAATGCAAATTATATCACATTTTAGCGTCCGGCTGACAGTTGTTGGTTTCATAACTATCGGTTTTTCTTCATACACTTTCAATGTGTTTATTTCATTTGACGAAAAAGGGGATAAACGTATATGCAATTGGAAAAGTAAGTTTATAGTGTTTGTTGATACTCTTAGTAACTATATAATGTTTGTACATAAAATTACATGAGAGACGATGTAATTATCTACATTTCAGTTTTTATCTTTTTAATTTATTTCAACTAATGTAAAAATTTGAAACGATGCAATAGACTTCATCTAGCTAAATATCGTTATCACTACTACTACTCCTACTGCTACTACTACTACTGCTGTTAGTTCTACTACTACTACTACTGTTAGTTCTACTACTACTACTACTACTACTACTACTACTACTACTACTACTACTACTACTACTACTACTACTACTACTACTACAACTACTACTACTACTGTTAGTTTTACTACTACTACTACTACTACTACTACTACTACAACTATTACTACTACTACTACTACTACAACTATTACTACTACTACTACTACTACTACTACTACTACTACTACTACTACTACTACTACTACTACTACTACTATTACTACTACTACTACTACTACTACTACTACTACTACTACTACTACTACTACTACTACTACTACTATTACTACTACTAATACTACTACTTCTACTACTACTTCTACTACTACTACTACTACTACTACTACTACTACTACTGCAGCTGTTGCTACTATTGCTACTACTACTACTGCTGCTGATGGTACTACTACAATAATCGCCACGGCAATCTACTACTAATACTATTATTAAATTTAAAATTATTAAGTATATGACATTTTTAGTTTTTAGCACAGAGTATGTATCTCTACTAGTCGACAATGTGTCCCAGAGAATATTTGTCGCCCGGTATATACGGTCGTGAATGTTAAAGAACAAATTCTAAATCATAATGTTTGCTTTTGCTGTTGGAAGTTTCGATTGTTTTATGTCGTAGTTTATATTTGATGTTAAATGCCTAAGCTATAGGAAATACATTTTAATATTTACAGGGGAAGTATTACAGTTTTACAGACTGGATCTTGATGAAAAGGAAAACCATCCAAAAATCAAATATGACCATTCGCCCGGCAAGTTCTACTTGGAGTTTACTTTCCTGGTCAACGCCACTGACCAAACGAAAGCGCAAGAGCTCATCTGAACCTAGTCGAAGTCCACCGAGAAGAACATCTGCCACGGAAAATTTAATCGATATTAATAAACTGGACTCAAAAGGCCGAAGTCTATTGTTTTATGCAGCAAGATGTGACCAGCCGGAAGTAGCCATTCAGCTTTTGGCTGCCGGTTGTAACCCGAATCTAGGTGATCAAAACAGAAACACTCCATTGCACGAAGCTGCCGAAAATGGTCACGTCGATGTCGTGAAAGTTCTTTTGAAACATGGTGAGGGGAACAACTATTTTCGTAATATATACATGTTTTGTATACAACATTTAAGAAATTGGAAGAACATTCAATTAAGATTTTTAGATAAATGAAAGTGAGAATTTCAAATTGACATTTTTCCTTAATACACAAAATGTCTTGTAATTTGAAAGTTTCTCAATTCATATGGAGGGAATTGTTCAACATCACTGCCTTCCTGAACTTCATATGTTTTAGCAAAATCCTTAAAAAAACGAAGTATAAAAGTAGGTAATTAAGTAAAATGAAAAATCAACTGTATTTATGAAAGAGTTTTATATGTCCTTTTTTCTAGGATCATGCAATTTAAGTTCTCAGAATTGTGAAGGACACACACCACTCATGAAAGCCGTGCTAAATGATAACACAGAAATAGTCAAACTCCTTCACAAGGCCGGTAAGTTTCAACATGCAAAGACACACACACACACACACACACGTTCTCTTTCTCTCTAGCTCTCTCTATCTCTCCAAATATATATACAACCCAAATAAAAAGTTGTAAATTTTCTTATTTTATCTATCTATCTATCTATCTATCTATCTATCTATCTATCTATCTATCTATCTATCTTTATATATATATATATATATATATATATATATATATATATATATATATATATATATATATATATATATATATATATATATCTTTCTATTTAGCTCTGTGTCTTTGTGTGTACTCACTCACTTCTTCTTTTAATGCGTGTTATATGTATCGTTGCCATTAATGTGTCAAGCAAGACCTATTTAGTAATATCTTACATTTATATGTAGGTTCCGATATAAATATGGTCGACCATTTAGGCAAATCCGCAATTCTTATTGGTCTGCAGGAGGGAGCCGAAAAGTCATGCTTTTATCTTATGAAGGTCGGATGTGACGTCAATTCAGTGGACCGTGAAGGCCATTCTGCACTATTTTATGCCGTCCATTCGTCATATTTGTCAACGCTTGACTTGGCAAAGAAAATCATGAAATCAGGTAGTTATTTTTATATTTACCCACACCACACTGCCACTATTATCATGTCCAACGTAAAAATAGTGCTACAAAGGATTCAAGATTATAAAAACCGTGACACCTGAATATATAATTGAAGAAATGCTTCCTATTGTGGAAAACTTTTCATATATAATAATATAGTGGTAAGCTTTAAATATATATATACTTAAAGTTTAACACTATATAATCATATACAAATAAATAAAGTTGATCAACAAAGTCAAAGCACGTCCAATTAATTAAGTAACTTTGTAGTTTCTTGTTATTTTCACTTAGATCTTGTTCTATTCACAGTTCGTTGGTAGTTTGATTTTAGTTTTATAGTTTTCCATTTTTCAATTATTTATTACTTTATCACACTATACTTGTAACATGTAGAATTTCTTTCTGTCTCCGGTTGTGCGTTTGAGAGGGTGTTTTGCGCACGAATGTGTATGTGTACGTTTTCTCATGCTACTTTAATCGTTTTGTCCTGATGAAAGGATAAGTCGTCCCGAAAAATTGACTTTTATTTTGTCCGTGTCGTTAGTCATTTTAGTGCTTTATATATACACTTGTGTGTGTGTGTGTGTGTATATGTGTGTGTGCGTGTGTGTATGTGTGTGTGTATGTGTGTGTGTGTGTGTCTGTCTGTGTGTATCTGTGTCTGTCTGTTTCTGTGTGTGTATGTGTGTGTCTGTCTGTGTGTATCTGTGTCTGTCTGTTTCTGTGTGTGTGTATGTGTGTATGTGTGTATGTGTGTATGTGTGTGTGTGCCGTATAGGTTGTTTCCGTACACGTATTGTGTGTGTGTGTGTGTGTGTGCCGGATAGGTTGTTTCCGTACACGTATTGTGTGTATGTGTGTATCTGTGTGTGTGTATGTGTGTGTATGTGTGTATGTGTGTGTATGTGTGTATGTTTGTATGTGTGTGTATGTGTGTGTATATATGTGTGTGTGTGTGTGTGTGTGTGTGTGTGTGTGTGTGTGTGTGTGTGTGTGTGTGCCGGCTGTTTCCGTACACGTATTAATATACATTACAACACTCAATACAATTTCGCCATGACGTTGTGTATTGTACAGACTTAATACTATGTAACTAATATACATATTGTCATATTTCACTTGATAAAGGCCAAGAGGCCAAACATTTGTGAATATTGAGTGTTTTACTGATTTTTGCATAACTATACTCCCCTTTGGAGGACTTTGAATTTTATTATATTATATTATATATATTGGCTGGATAAGACAGAAAACGAATTTTGAAATTGCGGTTTCAAATAAATCTCTGGAATAGTAACAAAGGAAAAAGTATCGTTTGCAGTGTTAAGGTCAAAGTTCTGTTTAGGGGAAAGACGTCTGTAATTCAGATATTTACCTGATGAGCTGATATCAACTTAAAGTAGAATAAGTGATACAAAATACCGATACAGTGTGTTTTTATAGTGTGTTTCAATATTATGTCTTTTTATAATGGTAATTACGGGTAAATCTGTATCTTGTACGGTGTATCCACATTTAGGATAAAAACAAAATAGCAGCAGCATTACTGAAATTTTTAAATAAAATAAATAAATGAGATAAAATAATTTTTATGTGCCCGGAAATGAATTAAATTATCTGCTTTTATGAAACAGGACGTTGATTATGTTCATTAAATTTCATCACAAAAAACATGCATATTTTCATTTATTAGTATATTTGGATAGATATTTATTTATCTAATTTGATAATTTTACAATGCTTAAAATTGCCAAAGCATAGAGATTCCAATGGTGAATATGTCACGTGTTAAATGAAGTAGTTTAATTGGACTTAATTGAATTGAATTTAAATAATGAGGCCGAGGTTACCATCAACAGTTTCATATTTTGATTCCACTCTTTTCAGGTTACAGCACCGGTAAAGATGCGTCATGGCTTATCGATTCGAGAAATAACGAGAACTGTTTACTTTTGAAAGATGTGCGATTTTACAAATCTGTGTTATCAAAAATCGGAATTAAATATAAACAAGAAAAACCTGACATTATCCAAGTGTTGAAAGTGACTTTTAACTCTCAGGCTAAAAGCTAAACTCCACAGTGATTCGGAAGTGATGTTTGTTGCGACCTCAATTCGCATTGCGATTGTGTCATTGTTGATAGTCCCAGTAAGACATAGTCCCAAAATCTGGATCTCAATCATTTCATTAAAAGGTGGAATTTTGTTTATAACACATACTTCCTATCATCTACAATGGTTAACAAACACGGATAAATCAACTTGATATATTTGTCGGTGAATGTAACGATTGCAAGAGAATGTGCTTACAGTGGGAGGGATTCGGAATAGCCGATGAAACCTACCTCTTCGACATGGAGATAGACCACTATACCATAGAGCGATGTGCATTCCCTATATCTTAAACAGTTCACATCTGTGAGAAGTGAGTGCACTTCGGTAGCCGGACGCCGATACTTTGTTGTTTCGATCCAAACAAGGATTTATCATATCCCAACAATTAGCATTTATATGCTTTTATTATCGTTATATCAAAGATTCGTAATAAAAAAAAATAAAATGTATTATGTAGTGCTTATACAATGTAAAATAAAATCTGTCTTCGATGTGTACTGGATTTTATATGTCTTTACATTGTTATCTCCCTTGAAGCATGCGTTGTTTGAAGAGTCATGAAGTCTACGGTTTGTACCAAATAAGTTCAAATATATTATATTTTATCATTTGGGGTATAATGGAATAAATGTATTCATACATATGGTGTAATGGAATTACATCCATATTACCTGACGGGTGGAGCCTCGCGAACACTCTCTTGACCTGGACAAGTTTATAGTAATATATCATAAGGACATCATAAATACACTAGTAAGATTAACTGTTCCTATTTGCCTTCATACCTACTAGTATCCAGTGAAGAATAAAACGATTAACTTTTAGTAGAATTATCCTTATGATAACCAAATTGTTACTCCGCCCCGCCAAGCTACGTGAAACGGACTATAGTATAACTTGGTATTTATAAGAATACATATATTTGTAAATATTAATAGTACCAAAGTTATAGTTTTAAAGAGAGCCGTCGTGGCTCCGCGGTAGAGTGCTCGATTCGCAACCAGAGGGTTGCGGGTTCGAGCCTCGGCGGAGGTAGCTGGCTTTTCCTGTCCTTCGGATGAGACAGTAAAAACCAAGGTCCTGTGTCACAGGAAGTGTCGACACGTAAAAGACACCTCCGTGCTAGTAAGTGCCGAGCATAGGCCAAAATCTGAAGCTCTTCAGCGCCATCTGGTGACTTTTCCATATGAGTGAAAGATTCTTGAGTGGGACGTTAAACAACAATACAACAACAACATAGTTTTACAAAAGAAACCAAAACAAATGTTGAAGACGATCGTTTCTGTAAATAAGACTTCATCAGTTTTGTTGAAATGTAATATAAAATGATATTTCCGAAAGAAAAACTGGTATCATTAAAAGCCAAATAATAGATTTTAATGTATTACCAAACCCATCCAACAGTAACAACTGTTAAATGAATTGAATAGCTTTTGAGAAGTTTAGAATTCAAATTGTGGTATATAAGCGAAGTAATTCTTTTTCATAAAATAATCGATTGGTACCAAAATATCAGATACTAGGTTTATGTATACCCTTGGGAACTCAAGCGGTCCATCAGCAGTGGAAAGGACACTGTGGTTATAAATATTATTCATAATACCAAATTTATAGTTTTACAAAAGAGGCCAAAAACAAAGACACAAAACGAGCGTTTCTATTAATAAGACTTCATTAGTATAACCTTACTGAAGTCAGTCCATAAGTTATTTTGAAAAAAATCCAGCAACAACACTGAAGTCAGAACAACTGTTTCGAATAAATATTTTTGATCGATTTTTGTTAATTTGTTTGGTGTATACTTGGAAATATTTGCCCATAGATATTTTCGCCTTTTTTACGACAGGAAATATATTCACGCCTTCATATATTCGCCCTTAATCACCATAGTCTAATGGGTGAGATGTATTTACCTGCTTTATTTTCAGCTTGGAAATGTCTCTTTTATTTCAAATTCTCCTTTTCATATTACGCAGAAAATATTGCGAAAATTATACAAAAGCAAACAAAATTACAGCTATACATTATTTGGTTTATATTTCGGTTTTGATTGTGTGGTTATGATCGAAACCGTACATACATAAACAGACACATTGAAAATCGGACAAACACGGACCTCTGGAATGTGCACCACAGAGCTGGAGAATATTTTCAAATTGGCCTGCTCAGACTATAAGTAAAACTAAAGGAATGCATAAGTTGCTTTGGTGTCAGGTACTGGGAAATGTTATACCTCGCATCATGACAATCGCGATTATACTAAAAGTATGATATTATTAACAACCTAGGGATCTTAGTCATTCGGAATTCATTTTATACATCGCATCATGACACTTGAGATTATACTAAACAGTATGATATTATAAACAACCTAGGGATCTTAGTCATTCGGAATTCATTTTAGCTGAATTTGAAATAACTGTTCACTTCAAAGTTGATTCCTAAGTACCATGATTCCAGCCCCAGTGTACAATGAGCAATGAGGTACCGGGCACTTCCGCTGTAAGTCTATAAGTTACCAATGTCTGTCGACATTCGTAAAATAAGTAACTCAATATTTCAGAAAGTAAACAGAATGGTAGTTGTGAACACATTACATTCTAGTTTACTCTAATATCCGACATGTTTTAACATTCTTTGTGTTTATCGATGGCTTATTCTTCGACAGCTTGACTTTGGACAAAATCCTGAATCGACAACAATATATTACTTTATAGTTTACTCCAATATCCGAAATACTTTTACAAATGGGTGGGTATATTAAAGAGAATTTTTTCTGTACTTTTTTATAGGAAATCAGTTACAACAAGAGTTTTATATTTACTTTAAATTGGAGCTAAACTGATGAAGTCTTTTCGACAGAAACAGTCGTAGGGCATTTGGTTTGGCTTTGTAAAATAAAAATCTTCTTTTTATAACTTTTATATATTCATGAAATAGGATGTCAGCCTTTCGAATGCCTGTCTGTCAGTTCAAACTACCTACCTACCTACCTACCTTCCTTACTGCCTGCCTATCTATCTAATCACCTATCTATCTATTTATCTTTCTATCTATCTATCTATCTATCTATCTACATATATAAATATAATCCATGTTTTATCGACTAAAACTCCTCATCAGCTCTTGTTGACACCTGATCCCATCTCTGGATTTCCAGAGGTCCCTGTTCAACAAATGTTCTCCAGCTTTGTATATTTGTCTCCTGGACATCCTGACGATTACTGCTTTGGTATCTGTGATTCTGATTTTTAAAAACATTTTAAAATCTTTAGCTATATATATATATATATATATATATATATATATATATATATATATATATATGTATATGTATATATGTATATGTATATGTGTGTGTGTGTGTGTGTGTGTGTGTGTGTGTGTGTGTGTATCTTGACCCACATATTTCACATCTCTGGAATACATTGTATGCAGATGTTATGCAAATTACTTTCAGATATCATTTCATATGTCAATCCCATCTATTATATGCATGAGGTATACATTCATGTCTCTGAAGTATATTACTTGAAAGTGAAAATACATTTTATAAACTACTTAGCGAGTGTACAAAGATCAGTTTGTCATTTTATGATATAAATGGGGCATTCACATTAAAATAATTACGTGGAATTTTCTTGCACTTTTGTTTTGATAATTACATACTATGTGTGTATGCGTGTTTATTTTTTATGGTATTATATACAATATAAAAGTCAGTTTGCAATCAGTTGTCATGATTCGGTAAAGAAACCACGATTGTGATGTATGTTAACGATTCAAACTCAACGCAACTTTGATACATATCTTGCACCCCAAACGCTATATACAATTTTTCAAAAATTGTTAATTTATGATGCATAAATGCATTTGTCGAAATTTTGAAGTGAATCCGATGTCTCGTTCCCGAGATATTTAGCAAAAAGTAACTGCACACCTTTAAAATTATGGCGAACGGCTTTAGGTCTGTTACGTCATCAAAGGAAGAGGTCAGGCACTATAGGGTGTGGAAATCATTAACCTACCTACAGTACGAGTGTATCGAGATAATATATCGCCGAATTATTTGAAACAGTCTTGTTTAATCGGTGCGTTGTAGCGAGGTACGGAAATGCATCTAAACTGCAGGTCCCGCTGTTCATAAATTTCCAAAAGATAAAAAGATAACTTAAAGACAGTTGCGGACTAGATTCGTAAAATTATTACGTGCTGATTTTCAAATCTGTCCGGTTTTAGATGTAGCTTATGGAGGGACATGTTTAAACACCACCTAACAGTGTATTATTGCATTTCCTATCACATTATTTAAAAAAAAATAACCGAAATAAATAAATAAATACACAGATAAATAAATAAATAGAAAAATAAATAAATGTATAAATAAACAATTTCATTTACAACACACCAAACAGCATTTTTTCTTCCGGAATTTCCTTAAAGAACACAGTAAGTGTGTATAGAAAAATCAAAGATCACAGTGGGTATGTATAGATAATCAGAGACCACAGTGGGTATGTATAGTAATTCAAAGAGCACAGTGTGTATGTTTAAAAAATCAGAGACCACAGTGTGTATCTATAGAAAATCAAAGATCACAGTGAGTGTGTCTAGAAAATCTAAGATCACTGTGTGTATCTATAGAAAATCAAATATCACAGTGTGTATCTATAGAAAATCAAATATCACAGTGTGTATCTATAGAAAATCAAAGATCACTGTGGGTATCTATAGAAAATCAAAGACCCCAGTAGGTATGTATAGAACTTCAAAGATCACAGTGTGTATGTATAGAAAATCAAAGACCACAATGGGTATGTCTAGAAAACCAAAAATCACTTATTTGTATAGAAAATCAAAGAATACAGTAAGTATGTTTAGAACATCAAAGATCACAGTGGGTATGTACAGAAAATGAAAGATCACAGTCAGTATGTAAAGAAAATCAGAGACCACCGTGGGTATGTATAGTAAATCAAAGATCACAGTATGTATGTATAGAAAATGAGAGACCACAGTGGGTATGTATAGGAAATCAGAGACCACCGTGGGTATGTATAGGAAATCAGAGACCACCGTATGTATGCATAAAAAATCAAAGATCACAGTGAGTATGCATAGAAAAATGAAAGATCACAGTGGGAATGTATAGAACTTCAAAGATCACAGAGGGTAAGTATTGAAAATCAAAGATCACAGGATGTATGTACAGACAATCAAAGACCAAAGTGGGTATGTATAGAAAATCAAAGACCACAGTGTGTATGTATAGAAAATCAAATATGACAGTAGGACTGTATAGAAAATCAAAGACCACAGTGTGTATGTATAGAAAATCAAAGATGACAGTGGGTATGTATAGAAAATCAAAGATCACAATGGGTATGTAAAGAAAACCAAAAATCACTTTTTTGTATAGAAAATCAATGAATACAGCAAGTATGTATAGAAATTCAAAGATCACATATATGTATAGAAAATCAAAGACAGCAGTGTGTATCTATAGAAAATCAGAGAACACTGTGGGTATGTATAGTAAATAAAAGATCACAGTGGGTATGTATAGAAAATCAAAGACCACAGTAGGTGTGTATAGAAAATCAAAGATGACAGTGTGTGTGTATAGAAAATCAAAGATCACTGTGTGTGTATGTATAGAAAATCAAAGATCACTGTATGTGTATGTATAGAAAATCAGAGTCCACAGTGGGTATGTATAGTGAATCATAGACCACAGTGTGTGTGTAGAGTAAATCAAAGATCACAGTGGATATGTATAGAAAATCAAAGACCACAGTAGGTGTGTATAGAAAATCAAAGATCACTGTGTGTATGTATAGAAAATCAGAGGCCACAGTGGGTATGTATAGTAAATCATAGATCACAGTGTGTATGTATAGAAAATCAAAGATGACAGTGGGTATATATAGAAAATCAAAGATCACAATGGGTATGTAAAGAAAACCAAAAATCACTTTTTTGTATAGAAAATCAATGAATACAGTAAGTATGTATAGAAATTCAAAGATCACATATATGTATAGAAAATCAAAGACAGCAGTGTGTATCTATAGAAAATCAGAGAACACTGTGGGTATGTATAGTAAATAAAAAGATCACAGTGGGTATGTATAGAAAATCAAAGACCACAGTAGGTGTGTATAGAAAATCAAAGATGACAGTGTGTGTGTATAGAAAATCAAAGATCACTGTGTGTGTATGTATAGAAAATCAAAGATCACTGTATGTGTATGTATAGAAAATCAGAGGCCACAGTGGGTATGTATAGTGAATCATAGACCACAGTGTGTGTGTAGAGTAAATCAAAGATCACAGTGGGTATGTATAGAAAATCAAAGACCACAGTAGGTGTGTATAGAAAATCAAAGATCACTGTGTGTATGTATAGAAAATCAGAGGCCACAGTGGGTATGTATAGTAAATCATAGATCACAGTGTGTGTGTAGAGTAAATCAAAGATCACAGTGGGTATGTATAGAAAATCAAAGACCACAGTAGATGTGTATAGAAAATCAAAGACCACAGTGGGTATGTATAGAAAATCAGAGGCCACAGTGAATATGTATACTAAATAAAATATCACAGTGTTTGTGTATAGTAAATCAAAGATCACAGTATGTGTGTATAGTAATTCAAAGATCACAGTATGTGTGTATAGAAAATCAAAGATCACTGTATGTGTATGTATAGAAAATCAGAGGCCACAGTGGGTATGTATAGTAAATCATAGATCACAGTGTGCATGTATAGAAAATCAAAGACCACAGTGGGTATGTATAGAAAATCAAACACGACAGTGGGTATGTATAGAAAACCAAAGATCACAGTGGGTATTTACCGAAATATAAAACATCTGAGATGAAGGCGTGAATATATTTCCTGTCATAAAATGGCGAAAGTATCTACCGGTAAATATTTTGCAGGTATATCCCAAACAAATTAGCCGAAATCGATCAACAAACATGTAGAAGAAACAGTTGGTCTGATTTCAGTGTTGTTGCTGGATTCTGTCAAATATAAAACTTCTCAGATACCAAAGTATAAATCTTTAGGATGTCCAGGAGATAGATACAAAACTGGTAAAAAGGGACAAACACGGACCTCTGAAAACCAAGAGGCGGGATTAGGTGCCATGGAGGAGTAAGCATCCCCTGTCGACCAGTCACACCCGCCCTGGTCTACAGTCAAGTCCAAATGAAACAGATAATCAAAGATCACAGTGTGTATGTAAAGAGAATCAAAGACCACAGTGTGTGTATAAGAATCAAATCAAAGACCACAGTCTGTAAGTATAGATAATCAAAGATTACAGTGTGTATGTATAGAGAATCATAGACCACAGTGTGTGTATAAGAATCAAATCAAAGACCACAGTCTGTAAGTGTAGAGAATCAAAGACCACAGTGTGTGTATAAGAATCAAATCAAAGATCACAGTCTGTAAGTATAGATAATCAAAGACCACAGTGTGTGTATAAGAATCAAATCAAAGACCACAGTCTGTAAGTATAGAGAATCAAATACCACAGTGTGTGTATAAGAATCAAATCAAAGACCACAGTGTGTAAGTATAGATAATCAAAGACTACAGTGTGTGTATAAGAATCAAATCAAAGACCACAGTCTGTAAGTATAGATTACCAAAGACCACAGTGTGTGTATAAGAATCAAATCAAAGACCACAGTCTGTAAGTATAGATAATCAAAGACTACAGTGTGTGTATAAGAATCAAATCAAAGACCACAGTGTGTATGTATTGTGATTAAAAGACGACAGTTTGTGTAGAAAATTAAAAAACACAGTGTCTATGTATAACGACGACTACACAGATTCACATACAAAAGCGTCACATGATCGACATGTATGATGATCAAAGAATTAATATATTGTTATAGTAACGAAAAGAGGTACGCAAAGTATTCATGAATAATAATAATAATAATAATAATAATAATAATAATAATAATAATAATAATAATAATAGTAATAACAATAATAATAATAAAAAAAAAAAAATAATAATAATAATAATAACAATAATAATAAACTTTTTCTATTTATTAAACATTTACTAAATCGAAAATACTTTTACTTTGTATAGAAACCTCTACCTTAAGAACAAGCAGAGGTCAACGTTCGGAACCTTCTCGATAATGTTAGCAATCATAACGATAATGAAAAAATGTCTTTCTAATGAACAAGTCGGTAAGTAAACTAGCATGAACAGTTTTTTCTGACGAGTTCTGTCTTTAAATGAAACATATTTCAGCGGGAATCCCTCGTCGAAAACATGGATATTGATTCTATGCATGCTGCATCGTTGTCAGGCAATATAATTTATAAGATGTACTATAAACGTTAAAATACTATGGCAGATCGTGTGACTAGCTAATGGATTTCGATGATAAAAGAATAATCTATTTCCGTTAAAGATGAATTAAAAGACGCTGGAAATCAGCAACTCGTTCTTTTTAAATGTCTGTTTGCTCGTCAATGTAACTCGATTCAAATCTGTATTAATAATACTATCATGCAGTTCAGTCGGTAAAATATCCAGCTGAGTAAAATGAATAAATACAAGAAAACGTTGATGTCTAATGAACAGGCATATTGAAACCGAATTCGAATATATATATATATATATATATATATATATATATATATATATATATATATATATATATATATATATATATATATATATATATAATATATAATATATATGATATTTAATTATATAAACTTTTAATCTCTCGTATTCTATGACTCGAGACTAACACTCACCCCACAGAATACACACACCAGTGCTGACCAATGTACATTACAACCGAGGGCTGAGGAACAACACCAGTTTTCTGTTTAATTATATTTGTCCCGACATGGTCTCTATTTACTTAATTATAGCAACTGTTTAAACATTGCGTGCTGTGCCCCAAATCATCCAAATAGTTTATTTCTTAAAAAGGTAAAATATTATATTATATTCTATTAAGTTCATTGTTTTGTGGCAGATTTTCCAGACGCCCACTAAGTACCACTGTTTCTTGTTTTATTTTTTCTGTACTATTGTTGAAATTAAGTTTCGATAGAGTAACTGTAAACGTTTTGGTATTTGGTTTCGAATTAAAACTAACTTTTTTAGATCAAATCGCAATTAACTTTTTGACGTACGAAAACAAAAAATAAACTTAATAATAAATAAAGTAATATTTATTGATTAACTGTTACTATTTCCACGTTATTCGGTTATGTTGATAATTTTTAGTTTGTTCTTTCTGTTATCATATAACCTAGTGCGCAGTTCTGTGCACTTTCAATATTAGGAAAACTCAAATTTAATATCTGTTCTGGGGCATTCGATTAAAGTCATGTGGGAAATCCATCTTCTGTTTTGAACAAGACGAAAGGGAGACAATCGACATATTCGCCAAGTTATAGTAAATAAAAGCCATTCTTTGTAACAATTTGAAAATAATTATTATTAATCCACGACTTCATATGTTAATTGATGACGAATATCAAATGTACATATATTTCTTTGCGTAATTTTGCAATGCCCTTCTAGATACTTTCACGTATGTGAAGATATCCCCAGCTACAAATGAACATTCGACAATGGAGACCGACTAAGCGGTCAATGCTTAACCTGTGCGCTGAAACCGGAAATGCGATTGCAGTTTGACATTAGTATGAACAATCTATTTCGTGTTCTATCATTTGTAAAGTGTGTTTGATAACACCTTTCATTTCAACATCTTCTGAAGAAGAACGTATTTTCAATAAAAACTTTTTTGTAATTAAAAACACGACCTGTTAAAACAAAGAGTGATTTCCATTTAAATTGAAAATACATTTCTATATTTCAAAAGTCTGATACATTTCATTAATCAATTTCCCATGTAATTGTATTTTAACGTCAGTTAATTATCATCACGGAGGTGATCGTTTGTCATTCCGACAAGTTGCATTAGCCCCATACTGTTACGTTTTGCATATTTCATATTCATGTTTGTACTTTTACAGTTCTGCTATTTGACCTACTTTAATGGTTACTAAACACCAACTGCATTATCAAAAACAAATTACGAAGGCGTAAGGCAACGTGTCGTCTAGAAGTGCAATCGGACAATTATTCGTAATAATGCTTTCAATGTGTTGTTTAAGACGGCTATTTTTATGACGATGAAACTGCACATTATCCAAAACAAAATGTTATACACACATACACACACATTCACACCCCTCACATACAACACCACAGACACACATACACACACACACAAGCACATGCAATCACATCACTCAGACATACACACATTACTCAAATATACAAACTCACACACACCCACACCACTGACACATAAACACCACTGATACACACACCACTGACACACGCACTATTCACACACATACAGACTCAGACACACCCACACCACTGACACACAAACACCACATATACACATATCACTCACACATGCACTACTCACACACATACAGACTCACACACACCACTCACACACACCACTCACACACAAACACCATTGACACACACCGCTCTTACACACACACTACGCACACACAACACTCATATTCAAACACCAGTTACAAACACCACTCACACAAAATTCACACATAAAAACACAACCAACACACATACCGCCACCGCCTACACGCATATAAACACCACTAACACAAACAAACACACATACTCACACTATTCACACACGCGTTATTAGTTCTGGGGCAAAATATGAAAATATCCCTTGTTCTATAGATGGCCCGTTTAAGAATGTCCAATACATATAGATCTACAATAATAATAATAATAATAATAATAATAATAATAATAATAATAATAATAATATTAATATTAATATAAATATAAAAATGGTTGTCATGATAACTATAATGTAATAGAGTATTCACTAGCCTTGGTACGGTACTGTGCCCTACCTAGGGTCTGCGTGGTGTTTGTGTTACGTCGTAATTATCCTGACAGAAAACGAAGTCAGTTTGGCGATTGATTTAAATTTTCAGAGTTATTATCGCATCAAGATATCAATTTCAATATTATGGAAAGAAAACTACTTTGAAAACCAATTATATTAGATAAAAACCTAGTTTCATTTAATTATCGTTCTTTGTCTGATATTAATCTTTAAAATCCCACGCCCAATACTAGGCGTAGCTGGTGGAAAAAAACCCAATGATGACTGAATGAACATCCGTCCATGAAACAGAACTCGAAGTTAGCAAGCCGGAGACAAGTAACTTTGCAGCAGACTTGTCAAGGTTTGTGTTTTAGTCAGGCCAGTTGACTAGTCAAGGTTTGTGTTTTAGTCAGGCCAGTTGACTAGTCAAGGTTTGTGTCTTAGTCAGGCCAGTTGACTAGTCAAGGTTTGAGTTTTTAGTCAAACCAGTTGACTAGTCAAGGTTTGTGTTTCAGTCAGGCCAGTTTACTGGTCAAGGTATGAGTTTTAGTCAGGCCAGTTGACTAGTCAAGGTATGTGTCTTAGTCAGGCCAGTTGACTAGTCAAGGTTTGAGTTCTGTTCAGGCCAGTTGATTAGTCAAGGTATGTGTCTTAGTCAGGCCAGTTGACTAGTCAAGGTTTGAGTTCTAGTCAGGCCAGTTGACTAGTCAAGGTTTGAGTTCTAGTCAGGCCAGTTGACAAGTCAAGGTTTGTGTTTTAATCAGGCCAGTTGACTAGTCAAGGTTTGTGTTTTAGTCAGGCCAGTTGACTAGTCAAGGTTTGAGTTCTAGTCAGGCCA
This sequence comes from Atrina japonica, assembly GCA_030159075.1. Taxonomy (NCBI): domain Eukaryota; kingdom Metazoa; phylum Mollusca; class Bivalvia; order Pterioida; family Pinnidae; genus Atrina; species Atrina japonica. The sequence goes on along the minus strand of BROG01000493.1, from coordinate 492,813 downwards.
GTTGACTAGTCAAGGTTTGAGTTCTAGTCAGGCCAGTTGACTAGTCAAGGTTTGTGTTTTAGTCAGGCCAGTTGACTAGTCAAGGTTTGTGTTTTAGTCAGGCCAGTTGACTAGTCAAGGTTTGAGTTCTAGTCAGGCCAGTTGACTAGTCAAGGTTTGTGTCTTAGTCAGGCCAGTTGACTAGTCAAGGTATGTGTCTTAGTCAGGCCAGTTGACTAGTCAAGGTTTGTGTCTTAGTCAGGCCAGTTGACTAGTCAAGGTATGTGTCTTAGTCAGGCCAGTTGACTAGTCAAGGTTTGTGTCAAGCCAGTTTAGTGTTTTGAGTTTAGTCAGGCCAGTTGACTAGTCAAGGTTTGTGTTTTAGTCAGGCCAGTTGACTAGTCAAGGTTTGAATTTTTAGTCAAACCATGTGACTAGTCAAGGTTTGTGTTTTAGTCAGGCCAGTTGACTAGTCAAGGTTTGAGTTTTAGTCAGGCCAGTTGACTAGTCAAGGTTTGTGTCTTAGTGTGCCAGTTGACTAGTCAAGGTATGTGCCTTAGTTGACCAGTTGACTAGTCAAGGTTTGTGTCTTTAGTCAGGCCAGTTGACTAGTCAAGGTATGTGTCTTAGTTAGGCCAGTTGACTAGTCAAGGTATGTGTCTTAGTCAGGCCAGTTGACTAGTCAAGGTATGTGTCTTAGTCAGGCCAGTTGACTAGTCAAGGTATGTGTCTTAGTTAGGCCAGTTGACTAGTCAAGGTATGTGTCTTAGTCAGGCCAGTTGACTAGTCAAGGTATGTGTCTTAGTCAGGCCAGTTGACTAGTCAAGGTTTGAGTTTTAGCCAGGCCAGTTGACTAGTCAAGGTTTGTGTTTTAGTCAGGTCAGTTGACTAGTCAAGGTTTGTGTTTTTAGTCAGGCCAGTTGACTAGTCAAGGTTTGAGTTCTAGTCAGGCCAGTTGACTAGTCAAGGTTTGTGTCTTAGTCAGGCCAGTTGACTAGTCAAGGTATATGTCTTAGTCAGGCCAGTTGACTAGTCAAGGTTTGTGTTTTAGCCAGGCCAGTTGACTAGTCAAGGTTTGTGTAAACATTACAATCTAAATATTAGCAAAGATTAACTATGGTTTTGTGGTGTATGTATATACTCGGCACCTTCATTTCTTCTTTATTCTATTAAAACTAGGATAATCATAAATGCTTTGACCTATGAGATAACTTACTAAAACTGCCAATTTGATAATTTTGGTACCGTTTCGGTGAATATGTGTGAATTTGATAATTCACGGTTCCAATTTGGGGCTAGTAAATTTGTCCTAGGACTAGTTAAATTTGTTTCCAATTAGTGCAACTGATTAGTGAGACTGAAGTGCTAACTTCGACTTTTATGAAATGCGTTAATATATTTGTTTTGATGTTGAACCACTGAAGTATCCATACACAATTGTAAAGATAAAAAAAAACGAACAGAATAAAATGAAAATAGTATGTTGGTATTCGGATGTACTTTGAGAGCTATTTTGGCCCTGTATGATACAACTTTTCTGTTTGGAAAATAAACATATTAAATTGGTGCTCAATTGATGAAGTCTAATTGACAGGGAGGCTATCGTCTTGAGCATTATAACTTTGGTATTATATTTATATTATTTATAACCACTAGGTCGTTGCCACTGCTGGTGGACCGTTTGAGTCCCCGAGGGTATACATAAACCTACTACCTTGTATTTCGGTACCAGCTGTTCATCTCATACTAAAGTAATATTTCGCACTGATAACACAATTTGAATATCTAAAATATTTAAAGCTAAGATAATCTTTGTTTTACAGTGGTAACTTTTAGACGGATTTCGGATGTACTTTGAGAGTTATTTTTTGGCCTTGTATGATACCGCTTTCTCTTTGGAAAACACACATATTAAATTTGAGATATACTGATGAAGTCTAATTGACAGAAACGATATCGTCTTGAGCATTATAACTTTGGTATTATGTTTATATTATCTAAATGGTGTTCAGTCTCGTCAAAAATGATTTACTTATATACAGAAATGGTCAAACAATGGCGAACTTCAACATATTTTCCCGTTTAATACCAGGTACTTGGCGAAGGACCAGTAACTACCGTTTTAAGAGGTATGATCATATTTCCGAAAACGTATCTCTATATTTTCTGTTCCCTGGGTAACCGTTATACCACAAGACTGCTTCGTTTGGTTCAAAAAGGATATTAGAAGCAAAACAAAACAAAGGCTCAAGCCAATCCAGAGCCACCCACCTGTTCCTGAATACTTTGTAGCTTTGTATCTTTTCCATAGGCAAACAATAAATATATTTTAGTCAGAGGTGAAACATCATTGCAGTAAGAAAAAAAAACAACATAATAATCAACGTTGTCAGAGATTGGCCAAAAAATAAGGTTAACAGTCGAACCCAAATATGTAGAACTCGAATGGGATTTTTTTTTCAAATAAAAATGGTTTTCAAAATGATAGGGTTAAAGGTAATATAAAGATATTTGGCAGGGGAAATTAAAATCCTTTCAAATACAGCAGGATTTCAGTGTAGCAGAGTTCAATATAAGTAGATTGGAATATATTTGCATTTTATTCAGAAACGCGTATAATGGTTAACAACATACTGCAGTTTTCATTATTTTATTTACAGCAAAATGAGCGCATTCTGTTAATTTGCATGCGTCCGTAATCGTGTACGTTTCATTTTCGGGTTGAGGTATTTTTATTGCTCTTTGCTGATGAAGAATGAAGTCTCTGTGAAAGCGACATTGAGGAAAACGTATATCGTTTCGGTGTATCTTTCTTGCGTTGACAGCATTTTTTCATTGTATAATTAACGCTTTCGCTGAAAAATAAGTATATCCATGGATTTGTGCAACTGTTCAGACTAGCAAGAAGAAGGATGATTGCAAACACAGCACCTATAATGAAAAAAAAATATATATTACAAGATATATGGAAATATTTACCATTTCTTGGCACTAATACTATATAATCATGATTTGAAGCACGTTGTTCACCATTTCATAAGTACAACGGATGTTCCAGGAAGTGTACGTAAAACAACGGGAGTGCATTATTTATTCAAATTTGAATTCCAATTAAAACAAATTAAAAAATAAAAAGGTCTGAAACATAACAAAAAAGTACATTTTATAATAAAAATGCTTTCAGTTGGCATACATGGGCTTATGAATGCCAACTGGACAAAGAAAATACATCATGAAGCGTTAACAGGAAGCAATTAAATGCAAAAATGTACATAACCGTACAGGAGAAAAAGAGGGGAACAAAGTGAGAACAAATAAAACTAGAACACTTCTGCAATGAAACTGGAAAACCTTACAGATTAGTGGATTCTAACCTGCACTGATTAGAGTTGTAACACATCGTAGTTAAAAGTCCGATGGTCTTACCACTCGGTAAAGGAGGCTTGCAGAATTAATCATTTTTTGTTGTTTAACGTCCCACTCTAGAATCTTTCACTATGGAGACGTCACCAAATGCCGGTGAAGGGCTTCAAATTCTGGCCTATGCTCGGCACTCGAATTAACGACCAAACGATCAAGAAAAGATCACGCTGAGCCAGGCCGACTCCAGAATTAATCAAATAATAATAACAATAATAATAATAATAATAATAATAATAATAATAATAATAATAATAATAATAAAAGTGTATAAACATCTTTAATGTTAAAATTCATTATTTTCCTTCTATCTAGTATACTGAGAAATGTTTTCACTTATTGAAAAAAAATTATATGACTTAAGACGAAAAATAAAATTTTGACCCGATGCAAAAAAAAAAAAATGGACACATACCAATCACATGGTCGGTACCGTTCAAGTTGCTAATAAAAGGTACTGGCGTCAAATAAATATTTGTATTCACTTTATTCACAATTTGCAGTGACGCCTCCAGTTACGACCACTTAACTTACTGACTCCAAGTAATTTTTAGTGAAGTTGTCTCTTAAGTGAGGTTCAGAAGTTATAAAATACATCTATCAAAAGACTGGAAATCTATGGTCTGAAATGTGAGATGGTCTCCTAAGTGAGTTGGTCTTTAGGCGATGTTCCACTGTATAATTTTACAACCCATATTCAAATGAATGATAATTTCTCTTTCACTTTCATTGTCCGAAGGTAAAATTTAATTATATTGTGAACTAATCTTATTGTAAAAATATCATAAAGAATATAAGTTATAGATTTGAAAAAGAGGGAAACAAAAAATGTTCAAGTCGACCGTTTCCGTCAAATTCACTTCATCAGTTGAGCTCGAATTAACCCTTTCAATCCTACAAGCCATAATAGATTAGTCTTAAACATTACAAAAAACATAACATTCAGATACTCAGGGATGTAAGGGTTGAAAACAGATGTACATTTCCGAAAAGAAAGAAAAAATGGTATCATTCCAATTTTATTAATTTCTGAAAAAAAACATGCTATCACTTTTACTTGAGTCCAGGAAAGTCTTATGGTCGCGACAATTTAATAAGAAAACACGATTATAATCATTTTTCCCTACTTTCAATTTCATTTTCTCGGGTGTTTTTGCCTAAAGCACCATAATTTCAGGAAACTTTTTTTTACGAATAAAGCACATGTTTTTACAATTCGTGTAATTGATCACATGCGGAGCCATTTAAAGGTCAGATATGAATAATTTTACTTGTATCTAATCTGCCATCCTGATCTCATTATTGACTATTTCCAACGAAAAAAATTATTATGCTAATCAGTTACTGCAACGGACAAATCTTATTCATTTATGTTATGTGAGATATCTGTCTTGTATATCTGCGATCTTATCAACTTTAAAAAGTATTTCTGAAATGTCAATACATACAATGCACTCTTTTTATGTTTAAGGGGCATTAGGTTTATATAAAAAAGTATTTAAAAATATATTTCGGTTTTCTTTTTTTATTACGTAAAATAAGGTCAGATCCAGTGTAGTATTCATATGCAAAAAGTAAGGTAGGATTAATCATTTGCAAACGAAGAGTTGCCAAACTGGGTTTCGCAAGCATTTTTCTCAAAATATATAAGAATTTTAGAATTTTTACGCTTGTGTATACATCTTTGTTGTTATTGTGTATCAATCTAACTAATAAAAACAGAAATATTGTTACGGAAATAACACAGCAAATATCTACTTAAGTTATCACGGTTATTTAACGGGACACTAAAAACATGTATGATTAACTATATCATACCAATTTATCTATATAAAATTGTATTGATTTCTTTACCATTAAAACTGCCAAATAGTATTCGCTGCGTTGTTTTAAGAAATTCACCCGCGTTTAAGGCGCACGGGGTAAATGTGCAATGATGTTTTGGACGTTATGAGACTTTATTATTTTAACGGTATAAATCAACGCACGAACATGCTGAATTATAGAAATTCTGTGTTTCCGCTACTTCTTTATATTCAGATGTAGTTACGTACATTTCACTGACTGTATTCGGTTGTATTCGTAAGAATTTTGTTTATGTGCAATCTCGCGAGAACTTTTGCTCGCGAAAAAAAATATCATGTAGTGAAGTATGATAATAATATAAACAGGTCGGCATATGAAATCGCGAAGGTATTATTTTGCGAATAAATTTAGAACGTGTGCATCGCGAACATACAATCCCACGAAAATTATTGGATTTACAGTAGTTAATATCAAGACATAAAATTTGATATAACCTCCTGACAGAAAAAAGAGAACGCCATTGTTCCATTATGTTTTAGTGGATGCGACAAGGGGTGGGTGGGTAAACACAAACATGATAACGTGTATTACATGTTCAATCAAACGTACAATTTAAAAACATGGATGCTTGTTTTTTTTTTTAAAAATATATCATTACATGTCATATTATTATTATTATTATTATTATTATTATTATTATTATTTTTATCATTATTATTATTTTTATTATTATTATTATTATTATTATCATCATTTTTATTATTATTATCATTATTATTATTATTATTATTATTATATTATTATTATTTATTTATTTATTATTATTATCATTATTTTTATTTTTATTATTATTATTATTATTATTATTATTATTATTATTATTATTATTTTTATCATTTTTATTATTATTATTACATTCAAAGCACTTATATTGTATTGCAAAAAAAAGAACTGCGAACTATTCTAAAAGTTTCAAATTCAAACATAATTACATTGAATGAAAAATTAAATATATTAAGTAAGACACGTACTTGTAAAGGGTGCATTCGGGTCGTACGCCGCCCACATTTGGAAAATGAAGAAGGGTGACCAACAGAACAGGTAACACAAAACTACGGCCAGCGTTAAGCGAATTGTTCTCATTTTCGCCACAGAAATGCCATGTTCCTGTGCTTGATGGTGACGTGATATGTTTTTCTGAACACTCCCATGTTGAACGTTCCCATGTTGAATACTCCCATGTTGAGAAATCCGGCTTCCGTCATTCAAAGAGTACTGTGAATTGTTTGATGGATTTAGACGCTCACCAACTCTGCTTCGGCTCCAAACTGTATAACAGATTCTTCCATAACAAAAAGCAAGAATAAATGTGGGTGCTACATACACGGAAAGAGTAAAACACGTGATATATAACTGGAGTGTCCACGGTGGATCAAATGTAGCCCAACAGTCCTTAACGCCATCTTCGCGTAACTTATAAGAAAAAATAAAAAGCTGCGGAGTGCTGAATATCAGTGACAACGACCATGCAACAGTCACCATCAGATGTACCCGGTTCGATGACATTTTGTGGCTCAAGAATGGAAAACATATCGCAATGTACCTATCTATGGCTGTCATAACCAGTATATAGGCTGATGCGTAAATAGCCACGATCTGAAAATACTTCACGGCACGACAGAGAAAATCCCCACCGTGGAAAACATACGTTATGTCCCATATGAGCTGCGGTAGTACACTGAAAAATGCCACAAACAAATCGGCGGAGCTGAGATGAATCATCAGTAAATGCATTCTTGTTAATCTTCTCCTGCGGATAAGAAGAATAAGGAGCACAGTTGCATTGCCGAAGACGGCTAATAGAAAAATCATCACCTGCACAGCAATTTCTACCTGAGCAAGTGTCTCATTTCTGGTCGAATATATAGAAGCATTAGAACTCTGTGTTGAAGTTGTTGTAGTGTTTCGAAATTGTGCATCGATATCCATGACTCCAATCTCAAGTCTAGTTCGTAGAGTATGCAGTTTTTTTTTCTTTTCCAAAGTGGTATTGATATATTTTCAATGTAGTATACTACCGCAAAATAAACTGACTTTTTATATCCAGTCTTGCAAAGTGAATAATGATGTAGCACTCGAGATGGTTCTTATTGCAATACAATTCATTGTAAACGTATTCCTTTAAATTATCGCGTCGATCGCAAAATACATTTCAAATCTAATTATGCAGTATTTCTGTGCTCCTCAAGATTGCCGTAGAGACGAGAATATATTTCTAACTATCTGTCACAATTGGAGCAAATGATCACTTAACGTTGTCAGTCAGAATCACGTCGCCGACGTATGTATCGGTACATGTACATTTCAAAGGCTGTCTGTGATAGCAACATTGTATCTTCCCAAGTGATATCCTTTATTCAGTGTCGGTGATGTAATTGTCAATCTGAGTTGATATTTTGGCAACTGACGTGTGATTTTATACGGATATATTCTCTTCTGACATCATATGCCAAACATACGATTACTCTGATATCCACGATGCTTATGTGTGCTGACAGATGTCTGAAAAATCAGAAAGTCTTACATGAGATTCGTACAAATGTTGTTATGATTTATTATGTACATTGTCTATATATCGTTTGGTAATGTCTGACAGACCATGATGAATTACTGGTTCGGAAAATTGAATTTATCCGTTAGTTTTTCAAGAGGTCTTTTGGGAAAGAAAACTCGTAAAAAGACTCTGATCACAGTGATGTACTGGAGTAACTATAATTTCTCAAAACAACATGTTAAATACAAAATTCCCTATGCATTATTTTTATTAATCAGTTTTCAGTGTATTACTGATATTAGATTGAAAATGCTTACTGCCGATATTCCTGAGATCGTTAATTCTGATTATACGGTATATTTAACATATGGAAATGGGGAAACCGTGAGAATTAATTTTTAGGGGCTTGATTAAAAGGGGCATTTGCTGGACTTTTTGAAAAAATATATTATTTCATTTTCCACTACTTATATTGATACACAATGATAAAAAGAGATACACAGTCATAAAAATACTTACATTCCTATATATATGTATTGTGTGAAAGTTGCTTGAGATATCCACGTTTGGCACATTTTCACTTGCAATTGGTTTATTCAACCTTACTATTTGTATATGAATACCACACATGACCTTACCTTATTTTCACAAAATACATAGAAATATTTTTAGGCCTGTGTATAGAAATAATCGAAATAAATATTTGTGGTAAACACAGCTGATTCCCCTTTAAAGAAATATTTCAACCAAAATTTCGGAAATTTGTTGACAAGCCCGGGTAGTTATTGAGTGGTTGGAAAACAAAAGCGCCAATGCCCGTGTAAAACAAAACAATTAAGATGGGATCAGATGTCCTGAAGGAGGCAGTCCCCTGTTAGCATGCCATGTTACATGGACATCTCTCGGTTTGGCGCTAAAACGCCAAGTTCAGTGAAAATCAATGTCATGATCAGTTAGTTTTTAGATGTCCCAGATCTTGATTTGAACTTGGAGTAACATTGCGAAAATATAACAAGGACATCTTAACGTCCAATTTAAAAGGTAGCATTATCTGTGTTCTGTTTCCTTTTTTTCTATTTAGATTGATACATATATATATATATATATATATATATATATATACATATATATATATATATATATATATATATATATATATATATATATATATATATATATATATATATAAACAGATCTACACAGGCTTAAACATTTTTAAATCCCTATATATTTTGTGAAAATCGCATGAGAAATCCAGGTTTGGCACTTTTTTAATTGCTATTTACTAACTTAACCTTACTATTTGTATATGAATACCAGATTGGATCTAACCTTATATTTACAAAATATATAGAAATATAAGATTGGTATGCCTGTGTATAGATCTTATTTGTTATTGTACACCGTGTACAAGTAGTATAATTGTAGTTTTTCAACGACAAAGATATTTTCTTTTGAAGTTGTGTCTGCTTCAGTGTGTTTCATTTTGACATAGCCCACTTTACTCTGACTACATACAAATCGTAATTAAAAATGGATAAGTTCTGCCGTCAGGACATAGATATTACCTATAAAGAGGACGAAAACATTGATCGGAAGTATAAGATGTTGCTTTAACCCTAAGTATCAAGATGGTATGACCTTTTCTATTGCTCAGATCAGTCTATTATTGCCTGTAGGGTTTTAAGGGTTAACATGTTAATGTTCAGTTGTTTTAGATGGAATAACATGTTTTAGACACTGCTTATGGAAGAGAGCAATTACAATGAATCTGTTTCATGGTTTATCGTTAATCAAGTTTGAGTATATTATGGGCACTTGAGCCTTTGCTGACCAGAAGTGAGACTTCAAAAATTCAAAGCGCGGTACCCAAACCCCCTCGACAATGGAGACCCCAGATTCTGTGTGGATTACCCGACCAACAGAACAGCTCATTGAATTTTTAATCACTCTTTTAGTTAAATATTTTCAATCGTTTCCTAAATGAGAACAGCACCACTTGAAACATAATTATATGACTGAGAAACGTTGCTTCCAGTTAAACAACGTAGACAACGTGAAGAATTTTGGATTAAACAGCTTGGCACTGCATATCCCTATGGATGTAACGATAATATCCAAAGTGTAGGCAATCTATCAAGCCCACTGTGTAATGGTGTTAATGTGATGGAACTTTTTAATTCTAACGTAAGACGTAAACGAAGTCACGGTCATCGTTCATACAACCGACCCTAGATACATGATGTCACTTTTTCATCTCTTTTACCTTACGTTAACAAAAAATTGGGTCTTCATCACATTCGCAGCAAACTTTATTTTGTTCCTTTTACAAATCTCAATAAACTTTTTCAAGAAGCAAGAATGAACCCCTACACGGATTCTTCAACCCCATAATACATACTGAACTCCATTATAATGGACATCGCTTATCACAGACTGTTTAAGCCTGCACGCGTCACAAACAATGACTGTTCTGAACAGAAACGTCTTTTTCTTAAACTTAAATTCACAAATAAAGGCATAGACGCTTTTTAAACATTGGCAATGTTCTAAATCACAAAAAAGTTCAGTCCTGTATTCCACCATATTTTAAACTGAAGACCACGCCTTGCATTTCATACAGCTATACACCTAGCATCGCATCCAAGCTATTCAATTACAAACAGGTTTTGCAGTGCCTAGACATCAACCATCTTCTACACAACACTGTCACATGTTCATGTGGTTCATCTCCTTTCAAATACAATACTATCGGGCATGTCATTACCGGCGACGTTTCTATTGTTGAAAATGAAAGCCTCAAAAATATTATTTTAAGGGGCCCTAAATACCGGGAAGCCCGTTCCTTTAATTGGCGTCAGAATTTCAGTTTAGTTATGGATTCTGTCGAAGATTATGCCAGACGATGGGCCAAACATGAAGACGTAGAACCAGACACTTTGTCTGAATGGCTGAAAGCCATACGATGGTTGATAAAATCTCGTATTCAAAAACTTAAAGGGACTATGAAAACACGTTATCCCTCTGTATTTAATGATCCAGAAGTAGTAACTGAACTGGATAGGTTACATGACCAATATGTACTGGTACCAGCAGACAAAGCCTCAAATAATATAGTTTTTATTTGTCAGGCACATTACTTAAATTGTTTATTAGAAGAACTTGGGTTTAATACGAATTCTGGAAATCCTACATACACAAGTGGCTCACTTTCAAAGGACGAGATCCTTCAAAATCACGTGTCCGTATTACGCTCATTTGATATACCTACAACGGATACCGATTTCGAGCTACCACATTTATACTGGATACCTACACTTCATAAAACCCCATATAAGCAAATATACATAGCAGGATCCAGCAAATGTTCTACCAAACCTTTATCTTTACTCCTTACCAAAATATTGACAGCCATTAAGGAGAAACTTCAACAATACTGTACAGTTGCTTATTCCAGAAGCGGTGTAAATCAGATGTGGATACTTAAAAATTCTAAACAGCTTTTAGAAAATTTGAAGGCACACAATTTTTCTCGAATTCACAGTATCAAAACTTATGACTTCTCTCTACTCTTTACACTACTATTCCACATAGAAAATTAAAAGAAAAACTTTTCAGCATCATAGACAACTGCTTTTTCACTAAAGGTGGTACCCGAAAATTTAAATATCTAGTGATTGGCTATCAGGATACTTATTTCGTCAAACACCACTCTGATTCTACACATAAATATACTGAAGTTGATATAAAAAACATGCTGGAATTTCTAATAGATAATATATTTGTAATGTTCGGAGACGTGGTCTTTCAACAAACTGTCGGCATTCCTATGGGAACCAATTGTGTTCCTTTATTGGCCGACCTGTTCCTTTATTCATACGAAGCAGACTTCATTCAGAAACTGCTGAATCAAAAGAAGAAAAAGTTAGCGGTGTCCTTTAATTTGACATTTAGATATATCGACGACGTTTTGTCAATTAATAATGACAATTTTCATACATATATCAATGCGATATATCCCAGCGAACTAGAAATTAAAGATACAACAGAATCAAGCACGCACGCTTCATACTGAGACATTTTACTTAATATAAACACAGACGGGAAATTAGCAACTAAGCTATACGATAAACGCGACGATTTCGGCTTTCCCATCGTAAATTTTCCACATTTAAGTAGTAATATCCCTGAGTCACCCGCATATGGAGTTTATATTTCACAAATGATCCGATATGCCAGGGCGTGCACAACATATGAAGATTTCATATACAGAGGTAAACTACTCACTGACAAATTATTGACACAGGGATATCGAAAACCGCGTTTAATGTCAACGTTCCGCAAATTTTACGGTCGGTATAATAGTCTTGTTTCCGACTACTCTGTTTCACTAAGTGAAACGTTGAGTTGCCTTTTCGTTGGCGGTTGTTGAGACGTCTGTACAAATTGTGACGAGAATACACTCCTCACTTGTTTCATTGGACTTGACTGTGGACTCACGGCGGATGTGACCGGTCGACAGGGGATGCTTACTCCTCCATGGCACCTGATCCCACCCCTTGGTTTCCAGAGGTCCGTATTTGTCCATTTTTACCGGATTTGTATCTATGTCCTGGACATTCTATTGATTTATACTTTGGTATCTGAAATTTTTATATTAAACAATTAAAGAAAATAAATTCAGATATACAGTCGAGACCACTTATATTAAACTCTGCTTAATTGAAATTCCGCTTTATTTCAAATGATATTTATTCCCCCGCTAGATTTCTTTATTACCATTATGACCCGGATATTTTGAAATCCTTTTCTATTTAAAAAAAAATTAATTCTTCCTCGATGTTCATATATCCAGGTTCGAATGTGAATAGTTGGCCCTTAACTATATAAAGCATATAATTACTTCTTTATTACTTATTACACAAAGTTACATAGCATTGATAAGCAAGATCAAAGTCTATGCAGCGTTGATACCTCGAAATTTCATCGTCTACAAAATCAATATTTTACTTTTTCAAACGTTCAAAAATATCATCTTTTCATATCCAGACTGCATTTTTTCAATCAAATTTTTTAGAGCACATAGGGCTTTTATTTTCTATTTTGATTCTTTTCTGGAAACAAGACGGGGATATTCTATCCTTGGGCTGTTAACCGCCCAGGGGGAGGGTACTTTGTTCTGACTTTGAGGAAATAATACGCTGGGGCGCTTTTCCTCCCCATATGGAATGTCTATGCTACAACACAGGTACCGGTTTTATGGTTCCGGAACTACTTTCATGTTATAATTATACGTGATATAATGACGACGAATTACGCATTTTTATGATATGATAATAATTAGTGAAGATTAGTGTATTCAATAACTATTACTATTGTATTATTGATAATAATATAAAACAAAAGGTTACTGAAGATTTATAATGAGATATATACGCCCTCATTCTTGAACACAGCATTGTTTATACATTCCAATCCTATACATATTATGTCTATCCAAGCAATCGCTATTCAAACGTTTGACTGTTGCCCACAGAGGTTGCTGTTCTTACCACGCTTTAATTGCAAACAATTTGGGGTTAATAACAACATTTTCATCGTCAAATATGCTGTCTATTATTATAATCATATTATTTTAAACCTGTCCGCCGATTTGGTCAAAATTTACAAACATTTCTTTGAAACTAGTAGGAAGAACCCGAGACGGAGTAGATAAAACAATCGATCAATTATAAACGTAAACAATAATAAATCGCATTTGATGATTATGTTTAACCACAGTATTGATTTTTAAATCTTGCATGTTTGTGCACGTGAATCATAGATAACAATTATATAAAATATACATCAATTTCAAAATCCGGAAATATGTGGCTCAAAACGTGTTTTATATTAGTCTGTTGTAGCTGCCACCTTAAGATATTTCACGAAGATTTATAATGTTTTCATTTATGTTGTTAAATCACTAAATGTGAATACATATCTTATCTTAAATACCAAATCAAATATTAGTTCGATATTATATTGTAATTCTAATTTTAATCTTCGTAAAACAAACGATTTTCAGAATTCGCCTGCCCGTTGAAATCCATTCTCATATAGTAAACAAGACTGAAATATCGTAAGGATGTAATTGGGGATCCCCTTATATTTGCACAGATATTTAATTTCAGTTTCGACATTTAGAGTAGTTTTTTGCCGTGTGGTTAAAATATCAGGTTTTATTATATGTCTCGTGAATTTTCTGCCCGCGATTGGTTGTAACTATGGTAATATGTATTGATAAATCCGAATATTAATCGCAGAGGCTATCCTTTCATTCCTTCGACATACCAGAGGGCCGTTGATTATTTTGTCTCCCTCTCGTGCTTTCCAATTTGTGTAAGCACAAACGATTGGAAGGTTGGATGGATCAAAGTGAATAAAACAATGAAACAATAAATTACCGTTACCAAAAATCTGAAAATCATTTTGTGTAGCAATTAAAAGTTACATTTGAATGGGATCTTTTTACTTGTTATGAAATTTCGAAATAACCATACAATAAAATAATTACTGACTTAAGTTTCGGGTGAAATGGGGATTTATCAGTCTAAAGAAATATGCATTGTGATGTTCCCTTCACCGAAAGTCATTAATTTTTCCGCGAAGTATCGATCTTATTAAGCGACTATCTCAAAATCACTGGATCCAGATCCGTGGGAAAGTATATGGTTTACTTGCCGATGACCATAAGACCATTCCGTGGACTTTGTAATTGACATATCTCTCCGGAAATATCTTAAAACCTGTCAAAACTGTCAAAACACCCTGATACAGAAATCAAGTTCCGGAGCAATAAGATATGTCCTAACAATTTCCCAAGTTGATTGGGAAAAGAATCACTTTATGAGACATTGTGATATTCACATAGCCATTAAGTATTGACCCCAAATGACGAAACATATCAAGCGACATTTTTAAAAATAAATGTTCATAAGGAGGTCATTTATCGCAGCCGCGTTATTTTGAGCCCCCCGCCCCCGCCCCCGCTAGTATTCACGATGGTGATTACCACGTGGCCATGAAATATTGACACTAAATGCCGAGACTTCATATAGCACTATATACATCGAATGTTTCAATGAAACATTTGTATAAGATTGCTGCATTTTATAAAGTAAGATAATTGCGGGTCGAATATGGCTTGATTATTTTTCTTCCTCACAGATGTTTCAGAGCTGGAATCATACACCAGGGAATCCATTGAAAAAAAAGAACCGAAATGAAAGGTCAACTTGAAAACAAGAATGAGTGTTATTGTATTATCCGCTCTATCAACAAGTTATATAGCACGTCTTTACGTCCAGACATCAAATTGAGTAGTTATTGACGATAAGAGCTACGAAAAATTTGTCAATTATGAGAAGTTGTAGAAAGATTAATGATGCGACAAATCAATGGGTGTTCTTGGAAACTCGTGCGAAATCACTTCATTTATTGCACTTGGAGAAGAGTAGAGTAAATTGAATTCTTCGAAACATCATCGGCATCTCCGTTGAGGCACTTTTAATGTATCTAGTTATCATCCTGTGAATTATTCTCTATATCTCTCTCTCTTTCTTTCTCTCTCTCTCTCTCTCTCTCTCTCTCTCTCTCTCTCTCTCTCTCTCTCTCTCTCTCTCTCTCTCTCTCTCTCTCTCTCTCTCTCTCTCTCTCTCTCTCTCTCTCTGTTTCTCTCTCTCTGATACATGTATAAAACAAAAGTGTTAAAAAATCATTAGCGAAATTATAAGGAAAACTTCATACACATATAATAGTGCATATATTTCAATATCTAGGAAGATCTTGAGGTGACATCATGAACTATGGAATTACGGTACATCCACTACGTCCTATATTCTAGGAAACTAATGATCAAGCATAATTCTGATTCCCTACATCATAAGCAGATAATTTTGGGAAGATTCTTTGTTTATCTATATGTATGTGAAGTTTCAATAAGGTTTTATTATCCATTCTTGAAACATATCGTACGGAGAATAGTCGTTATTCTAGGGTCAAAAGATAATATAATTACAATAGATAAATAATTTAATAAATGAATAAATAAATGATTAAATAAATAAATAGCTAGATAGATAAATAAATACTAAGAACAACTAAAATAAGAAAACCAACTGAAGCAAAGTAATACAAATTAACGCAATTGTATATCTGAAGGATGTTCACTGTATTGGGCTTTACTTCCGAAAGAGAGTATTTTCGAATTATGAATAAAGTAATACTGTAAAATAGCGTTTTCGTTGATTTAAATTTTCGTGGTTTTCCTTTCAAAGTTGTTGATTCGTGAATTTACAAACAATCCAAATCAAATTAAACAAGGTAACAAAAATGAAAACGAACAGATACAAATATTACACACCTTGAAATTATTGTTACCGTTTAATTTTCGCCATTTTCGCCTTTAGACGAAATTGATGAATTTAAAATGAATGCTAAAGATTGGAACTACATAATTAAAACACGAACACACATACACTTTTTACGTCTTTGGCGATCTATGACGAATTCAAGATGGGATGAGTATGTAGTTTGTCGTGAAAACACAAAAAAAGTCAGGTGCAAAAATCACCAGGGATACAGTAGGACATGATAAAAGAATGGGTAACAGTGCTAACTGCTACTGCGCATGACACACGGCCAAAAACGACCATATAGCCATATTACATGTATTTAACCAAAACATTAACATTTTGTTTCAGTTGGATGTTGCTAAGGAGCGTTTATACGACAATATATAAATAAAAAAGGGAGGCGGGGTAAGAGTGACAACATTTCCTGTCGGCCAATCACATCCACCGGAATTCCACTGTTAACTATAAATGACATATTTATATCCGTTTATTAAAATATTTTGGACGATTCTTAAACACTATTTAACAATGGACAATTTTCAAGTTGTTCTATCCCGTTCTTTTTTTTTCGGAATAGGCTTCTTTTCAAAGCATGCACCCAGCACCGCATGGTATTCATAACCGAGGTCACTGTTAACGATATATGACAAAATTATAACAATTAAAATCTTTCGGACGATTCTTTAAAGGTGATTTAGCTATTTTTTAGTCTTTTCAGTGTTTTTATATTTTTACTACTAAGATTGATATACAATAACAAAAATGAGATATACACAGGCATAAAAATCATTAAGTCTCCTTAAATTCTGAGAAAAAATTGCTTGAGAGACCAAGGTTTGGTACTGTTTCACTTAACTCAACCTTACTAATTGTTTATGAATACCACATTGGACATGACCTTATTTTCACAAAATATATAGGAGTTTAAGACTTGTACCCTGCATTTAGCTCCTTTTTCTTATTGCACGGCTAATGCCCCTTTAAACACTAGTTAACATGCAGTAGATCATTTTCGAGTTGTTCCGTTCCTTTCAATTGTGTTGGAATAGTTCGTACTCAGATCACGTGTCTCACTGAAAGGCATGGTCATTCCGGGTTTGTAATATTCACCTTGACGACATTCAGTGTTGTCCTGTTTCAGTTCATCTGCGAGGATAAAATTTATGATACATTTTCTGTTTTGTAAATAAAGATGACAAGTCTCACCACTTTTCTGTATGCTGCTTTGCAAATCATGCTCAATCACTACATGATACCCAAAATACAGTTCATACATGCGATAATTTTCTTAACCGGAAGTCATGTTGCCCTAGGTTTTGCTTTGAAACTGCATACTAATATGACGAACCGTGACGGAACGGAACAACTAGAAAAAATGTCTAATAATCAGGTTTAAGTAAAACGTGATAACGACAAACAAGACAATAATATCGACCAGCATGTTTTTCAATTTTGTTTTTCTCTGATTAATCTGTGAATTCCACATCACTTCAAAACAAATGAAAAATCAAATAAAACAAGCATCGTTTCATAACAGTAACTGCTTGAATGTATCCCTCTGTCATTATCACGTCTAATTTGTTTTGCTTTATTGTTTTTATATTCATAAAAATACAACAGGTTTTACAATTTTACCACGCATAACAACTTTTTATGATCTTATGTATTCTAATATGACATATCCTTTCTTTCTGGTTGTCATTCTAGGCAAAATTAGGTGTGGAGTTCAACAACACAATAATTAATAATAAAACAAGGAAAACCACACACAGCCTCTGCTTTGTCTTATCACAATGGTTTAAATGTCTACTCGTTTGTCTCTCACATTATAAAAATGGTGGCGTTATTAAATGATTACAATCAAACATTATAACTGGATTTCTCTTTGAGTGAAATAATGTGATACTTTCAAAGGTAGACCCATGAGTTGATGATTGCAGGAAAATAATACACCGATTGAGACATATCATTAGTTTTAGCAACACTTTCTTTAAATATTTCATATGATTATGAATAAACAGAATTGGAACCCATTCAAAAGCAAGAGAACCAACCTGGATTAAAACTAAAAAAAACTATCACACACACACACACACACACACACACACACACACACACGAATAAACATATCTTTTTTAAATTGAAGCTCAACTGATGAAGTCTAATGGACAGAAACAGTTGCCTTGAGCACCATAACTTTGGCGTTATGTTTATCATATCTACCAAATATATCACTCGTGGTATCTGAACTGGCTCAGTGATCCTTCTGTTTTGTTCATGCATTTATTTCTCATCCCGTTCAATATCTAACTAGACCCCATTTGAAGCTGCATTTTTCAACTAATATATATAGCATTATGAGGGGCATAACAAGCAACATAGCTGTGAAATGTCTTAATTTTGTTGAATGCTTATTGAAAAGAGGCTAATTATACGCATATTCCATAGAGCCTTTTGTAATACCAATCACCTCTAATGGGCTCCTATATTATCTAATTTGCCTGGTACTAATAACACTATGACAGATACCAAGACAACACGTCTACACTTCCGGAATTAATTGGTTCTGTATTTCTTGGGGGAAAAGTATTTGATTTTTCGGGCATACAACAAAATTGTTGCATCAAATTGGTTAAAATCGGGTCGCGTCGTGATGCACTTTGCGACTAAAGGGGGTCAGTAAAATTCCGTAGGGGCAATGACATCAGGTACTATTTAAAAACATCGCGGTGTCTCAGTTTGTCGACAGATATGGCACGATTTGAGAAGACGACCAGATCAAACATTATAGATATATTTTTTAGATTTCAGACGTTCATGCAGGCTTGAATAGGAAAATGATGCTCCAAATGTATAGACAAATCGGTATAAAAGGTCCTCTTTGTACGATGGAACAAGCCATATAATTTACACAGAATCAAAAGCCTAAAGTCAAATGCTAAATTAAGTTCCAAGAAGCAAGGCGACTTAAAACGCGTTTTCAAAAATGTTATTTTTATTTAAAAATAACCTGATCTTCCCCGTTTATCTAAGAAGTATAAAATGTTACGACAATTTAATGAATTCACATTATAAATCGTAATATGTGGAAAGAACGTGTACAATTCTAAAAATAGATGTATTATAAATACCGTTGTAGTAAATCCATAACTAAACTAAACCGGAATTTCATATGAAAAAATATTTTTTATGACAAAAAGTATCAATTTCGAAAATTATATTGATATTGACTTCCAGCAATCAATCAATCAATCAATCACAGTTGTTATATGTCGAAAGAAACATTCTATTAACGAATACAGCTTCCTTGTATTGTCAGTCTAAAGATTAATTACAGGAAGCGACTTCATGATACTCGTTCAACCTCGTTAAATTTCGAATCTGTACTAATGGATTCGCACTAGATATGTGATTGAAATATAAAAATTTCAGATACCAAAATATAAATCAATAGAATGTCCAGGACATAGATACAAATCCGGCAAAAATGAACAAACACGGACCTCTGGAAACCAAGAGGTGGGATCAGGTGCCATGGAGGAGTAAGCATCCGCTGTCGACCGGTCACACCCGCCATGAGTCCACAGTCAAGTCCAATGAAACACGTGAGGAGAGTATCCTCGTCACAATTGGTACAGACGTCTCAACAACCGCCAACGAAAAGGCAACTCAACATTTCACTTAGTGAAACAGAGTATTCGCAAACAAGACTATTATACCGACCGTAAAATTTGCGGAACGTAGACATTAAACGCGGTTTTCGATATCCCTGTGTCAATAATTTGTCAGTGAGTAGTTTACTTCTGTATATGAAATCTTCATATGTTGTGCACGCCCTGGCATTTAACGAATTTAGGTAAATACATGAGTTAGCAAATATAGTGTAGCCAGATATATAAAAATAAATGAAACTAAATATACATACATACATACATACATACATACATACATACATACATACATACATACATACATACATACAGACAGACAGACATACGTAGATACATACATACATACATACATACATACATGCATACATACATACACACACACACATACATGCATACATACATACATTGATATTTTCCTCTTAACTAAGTCCTTAATTCGCCTTTATACAAGTCTTTATAAATAACTATTGTGATATTGTCATTTCAACGACAATAGTTTTTGTAAGTAAATGATATCGCTACCCAGTGTATGAAATTGAAATAGACGTTTTTGTGTGGTTATTGTATTGAAAAAAACGTACCAAGTTTGTATGATTTAATGCACGAAATAGCAATGGGAAAATATAAGTCCTCTCTCTCTCTCTCTCTCTCTCTCTCTCTCTCTCTCTCTCTCTCTCTCTCTCTCTCTCTCTCTCTCTCTCTCTCTCTCTCTCTCTCTCTCTCTCTCTCTCTCTCTCTCTCTCTCTCTCTCTCTCTCTCTCTCTCTCTCTCTCTCTCTTTATAGATGTTCTCCGATTCACTCTATGTAAATACGTCTTTCCTTAGTACGTATTGGGCATTTATTTCCCTAGTGACCGCGTATGCATACACACATGAATTTGAACCACTTGTGAAACTTTTTTTTTCGAAAAAATATTATGTTGAAAGTCTTAAATGAATAACAGCAAACGTTGAAATATGTTTAAATGTTTTTAATTCATAAAGTAGAAAATAAAAAATAACTTTATGGACTATTCTATTATTTGTCATTTTGATACCGTTAGCAGCATGGACTTCAATGTAAAAAATACATGTAAATATAAGGTTTGAATTGAATTTTTCTTAATATCTGAAATTGCTGTAGGTGCATTTCCAACATACTGCGCTTCAATAAAAACGTCCCTACACCATTTTCCAAAATAAAAACATAAATGCAATACAAAATGCAATTCAAATCTTATTTAGTTACCTAGGAAATGCATCGGGATGTATTTATAGTAAATGTTTGATTTTCATTCCTGTTTAGTTTTACTTACAAACACGCCTATATTTGGCTATCATATTACACAATAACAATATTCAGTCGATACATTTTCTATACAAATTGATACATAAATTTCATAAAACTATAAAAGAACAGATTTCAGATCTGAAAATGTCTGTTATATCGTATTCTGTGAATTGTAGGTTTTTAGCGTGAGCAAAACCATTCCAGTTTTCTGAAATTAAAGCTTTATTTGACTTAATGGAGGTAGTACCGGTTATATTTATAACATTTTCACGTCAAATGACAGTTCGTCTGGAGGATGAAGTAAGTAATTTAGATACCATTTGCCATGCCATCCATTTGAGCAGATACCTAACCATTATCTGGTTCCGTTATGGTGTATATTTATGGAAATTGTCAATCAGAAAATGTTTTTCAAGTATACATGTTTGGTACGATAATATGTCATTGTTTATAAGCTGGCGTAGCGAGCTGTACATGCGAACGATCCAAAACCTTTGTCAAATTTTAAACGTCAATGTTTATTTATTCCGTGCAAAGTTTGTTTGCTTGTTTTTGTTTGTTTATTGCTGTTTATTGTCCCGCTCAAGAATATTTTATTTATATTTATTTATTAATATTTTATTTTATGGAGACGTCACCAATGTCGGTGATGGGCTTGGTATTTTGGCCTATGCTCGGCACTTACGGCCATTGAACAGTGAGGGTTCTTTAACGTGCCAACACCTACTGTGACACGGGATCTCGGTTTTTACTGTCTCATACGAAAGACAGGAAACCAACCTGCCGCCGGCTGGACTCGAACTCACAACTTCACGATCCAGAATCGAGCGCGTTACCGACTGAGCCAGGTCGGCTTTCCGTGAAAAGTGACGTTTCACTAGTCACTCTTCAGAGAAACGTTTAAGAGTCAAACATTTGACATTTCCTGGTCAACTATTTCTCCGGATGTGCCTATGTTCTAAATATTTGACGTCACAATTTTACCATGACGCCATCTTGTGATACAAGTGTTGTTCTTGTGAGACTGTATAGACTCCCAATGAATGTTGTTTCCCGCATTAGATAAACAAGGAGTTGGGCTCGATTTCAAGACATTGCCTTAATTCATAATATGAAAACAGCTTGGTCATTGTTTGGACAATTTTGAAGCTAAAACTTCTCAGTGAAATGCCAATGTATCAATACATCCTACAAATGTGATATACTGCTCCACCAATATTGGCAACAATGGCCATAATGACTGGCATTTTGCTACAGATTCCGCGTTTTCATTTTTTTTTCTGGCGTTTTGTCATACTTTTATAAAGTTTTTAAGTTGCCTGTAACGATGGAATGAATGTTCATAAATAAATCGAAAACCTTGATCGACATTGACACTTCTTTTCACGTCCATCTTACATTAAGACAAGTCATCACATCTCAACATGGTACCATGGGATATTGAAAAGGGTGGAAACAGTCTTACATGTACCTTGGAGTCAGAAAACAGTGAGTCAAAAACCTTAGCGAGCTCGCTCGCAATGAATATGAGTTTGATACGAAATATGGTTGGTAATTTTAAGCAAAATTGTTACAAGTGCAAACTGCTTGTGAGCCGGCCTGGCTCAGTCGGTAGCGCGCTCGAAGCTCGACCTCGTGAGGTCGTGAGTTCGAGTCCCACCGGCGACAGGTTGGTTTCCTGTCGTTTGGATGAGACAGTAAAAACTGGAGGTCCCGTGTCACAGTAGGTGTCGGCACGTTAAAGAACCCCCACTGCTCAATGGCCGTAAGTGCCGAGCATAGGCCAAAATTTGAAGCCCTTCACCGGCATTTGGTGACGTCTCCATACGAGTGAAATATTCTTGAGTGGGGCGTTAAACAACAATAAAGAAAGAAACAAACAAACGAACTGCTGGTTTATATATACATGTAGCACTTTTTTGTTGATTTCTGGTGGTTGACTTGATTGGGATAACTTTCAAGACCATTCTGCTGTTACAGTCAAAACTGTCCTTGGTCTTACTCATGCTGTCAAACCAGCAATATAGAGAGACTATGCTTTATTTTATCACTGGTCAAACTTATTTGTCTGTGGTCGCTCAAAATATGCACCAAACAGGAACAAAAATTAAATTAGATAGAAAATTAGCCAATTACATTTTTAGGCAATATTGAGAAAAATTAATCAGTGGCTCAATAAATATTTGGCTGATGGCAAATAAAAATGAAAAAATACCAATTAATAATCGAAGCTCAAGTCCATTAGAACACGATGAAGTAGATGTGAAATGGTCTTAACATGAAGAACAAACTTGATAGGACTAGGTGTCTGGAAGGAGTCAGCATCTTCTGCTGACATACCACAACCGTCGCAAATGTTCCGTGGAAACCTTTCTAGTACGATGAACGAGCCCTGGTAAAATACGTCTGTATACAAAAAAGATCATCTGATTTAAAATAATGCAATCCATTTAATGCTAGTTAAATCAAACCAAATCAAGCAAGCAAGCAAGGTTTATCTGACTTATTTTTTATATTTTTTTTTGCTTTTTGTTTTGTTTGTTTGTTTGGGGTTTTTTTTCAATCAATAACATGTCTAAACTTAAAACTAGATTTTTTTGTAAATTTGCAATTATAAGGTTGGGTGTACTAAAGTCAGCTAAAATGTTTATCAGATCCTTTTCAGATGTAATGATTATTTTTCACATCTGTAAATGTATACCTTTAAATTTAGAATCAAAATATAACAATATAGATCAACTGTTAAATTTACCACACAGAAATTCAATATAGAAGTCAGTTAGTCGTGTATCGGCATCAGACAGTATCATTAGTGCAGTCAACTCTTGTTACAGAACTTGATATAACAGCATCTTTGGTTAACGGCAGAAATTTCATGGGAACGAATTTACATAAGTTGATTGATTTAACGGCATATTTGATTTCCAGTACCGGCAGTGATTTTCGGCAACAAACATGCATGTTACCTGTAAAAATGACTTGCTTTACCGGCAAAGCATTACAAAATGAAAATCTGTTGCCACAATTTATTTAATTTATAGAATGGAAATAACAATAAAAGCAATTTTAAGCAATTTTATTTGTTGTAGTCATTTTATATGATTCAAACAATCATATTGAATCGAGGTTCAATATTTAATAGGGGTTTAACAACACAGGATGTTCAAGCAATCTTATTTTTGGCGCCAAGCCTGGAAATTTGATATAACAGCAAATTTGATATGATACGATACATAAAATATCCAATGTCTGGCGCGAGTCCTACCATCAGCTTAACTGAACATTGTCGGGTTAGGAAAGCCGTGAATAATGAACCCGTTAATCGTAACTTTTTACTCTTCATATCCGGTGTGTAAAAATGGCGTTTGCTTACAGACGCTGTAAATCATTTATTAGCCTTCGTACTATTTTTAAAAACACAGATACCAAAGTATAAATCTTCCGGATGCCCAAGAGACAAATGTACAGATCTGGTAAATATTAGACAAACACGGACCTTAGGAAATCCAGAGATGGGATCAGGAGACTGGTCCCACCCACCGCGAGTCCGCAGTAAAATACAAATGAAATAAGTGAGGAACAAACCCTCGTCATATTTGGCGCAGAATAAACAACCGCTATCGAACAGGTAACTTCTTCATTTAGTGAAACAGAGTAATTTCAAACAAGGACCGACCTTTATGTTTGCGGAACGTTGACATCAAAAGTATTCTGATTCTTAATATCCCTTTGATAATAACTCATCAGTACATAGTCTGCCTCTGTTTATGAAATGTTCATATGTTTAACATGCCCTCACTTATTAGACCATTTGCGAAATATAAACTTCATACTCAAGTGATTGCAGGATACTGATTAGTTTTCGTCACAAGTACCGGGAATCATATTTAATGTTAACATTATGCAAATTTACCTTTATGTATACATATCGTATATGTTGAATTTTTATTGCGACGCAAATTCGGTATTTTGTCCTTTGAAAATGGTTTATAATTTCAGCAAGAATTTATTTTATGATTCCAAACAAAAAATCTAAAACATTTATGAAATTTATTTTTGAATCGAACTGTACTTCGTTATCTATTTACACAGCATAGATTATAGCAGAGCGATACATTCAGAACAGTAATTTGTAAGTTAATCTATTCCTCTTATACGGATTGAATTGTTACCGATATTCAATTTTAGCGATCTCAACACTCTCGCTTATAATGCCAAAATTCAATTCTTGCTAACAATTTTGCTTATATGGTACCTTGTTTGCATACCAGTGTTTTACTTATTCGATAATACCAGTTGAATATCCCAGCGAACTAGAAATTAAACAGAATCAAGCACACACGCTTCATACTTAGAAATTTTACTTAATATAGACACAGACGGGAAATTAGCAACTAGGCTATATGACAAACGCCACGATTTCGGCTTCCCCATCCTAAATGTTCCACATTTAAGTAGTAATATCCCTCAGTCACCCGCATATGGAGTTTACATTTCACAAATGATCCAATATGCCAGGGCGTGTACCACATATGAAGATTTCATATACAGAGGAAAACTACTCGATGACAAATTATTGACACAGATATTTCGAAAACCGCGTTTAATTTCAACGTTCCACAAATTTTACGGTCGATATAATGGTCTTGTTTGCAATTACTCTGTTTCACTAAGTGAAATGTTGAGTTGCCTTTTCTTTGGCGGTAGTTGAGACGTCTGTGCCGTTTGTGGTGAGGATTCACTCCTCATGCATTTCATTTGGATTCGACTGTGGACTCACGGCGGGTGTGACAGGTCGACAGGGGATGCTTAATCCTCCATGGCACCTGATCCCAGCTCTTGGTTTCTAGAGGTCCGTGTTTGTCCATTTTTACCGGATTTGTATCTATGTCCTGGACATTCTATTGATTTATACTTTGGTATCTGAGATTTTTTATAACTTTTATCTGTGGATACACGGTAGATGTGACCTGTCGACGGGAACTCTTACTCCTTCATGGCACCTGGTGCACTGTCAGAGATCCGTGTGTCTCCAATTTTCACCTTATTTGTAAATATTCTCCAGAGACTTCTTATTGTAATTTCACTACTATGTATTACGTATACTGTTAAAAGTACATGGGGTGTTTTTATCTATGAAAGTATGTCTCTCAGTGTGCATGAAACAAAAGAAAATGAACGATCGTAATATTGGTCATTTTAAACAAAAGTTAATTGTGTGAAAATGAATGTTAATGAAGCCCATTCTCTTATATTTTCTCCCAAGCCGGAGTCTAAGCTGATTCTGTGATACAATTTGCCAGTTTTCTTGAGATAGGTCGGTTGTCTCTTCCACGATAAATTGTAAGATATTTCTCTTCTCCGCCATTGAATATTGACCGCCATTCTCTCTCTCTCTCTCTCTCTCTCTCTCTCTCTCTCTCTCTCTCTCTCTCTCGTCTCTCTCTCTCTCTCTCTCTCTCTCCTCTCTCTCTCTCTCTCTCTCTCTCTCTCTCTCTCTCTCTCGTCTCTCTCTCTCTCTTTGTCTCTTCCTGTCTGTCTGTCTCTCTCTTTCTCTCTCTCTCTCTCTCTCTCTCTCTCTCTCTCTCTCTCTCTCTCTCTCTCTCTCTCTCTCCTCTCTCTCTCCTCTCTCTCTCTCTCTCTCTCTCTCTCTCTCTCTCTCTCTCTCTCTCTCTCTCTCTCTCTCTCTCTCTCTCTCTCTCTCTCTCTCTCTCTCTCTCTCCCTATCCCCCTCAATCTTGTAATTACTGACAGAAAAATGTACCATTTCGCAATTGACATCATCATCTTGTTTTTGTCTTGTCAATACCATAGGTCAAACTGTCGTCTGGTGTGTGCAGACTCCAAATAAAACAAAACGTGAGCTTGAGAAACGAGCCATAAAAATTTACAACTTGCAACAGAACATGATAATGAAGTTATTAGAAATATAAAAGATATATATGATTTGTCATTCAATCGAAATGATGAACCAGAATTTGGAAGTAAAGGAATTTCAGCATCGTGATTGTTGGTTGTTGGTATCGACTGACGGAAGTTAATCACTATGTGAATAGTATTAAATAAGAAACGAGACCTATATTAAAATTGATAAAAGGAAACAAAAGCTATCAATCACGCAAATTAGAAAGGAATTGATTTTTTGTTGATAGATTAATTATTTTGTTTTGGCTTTTTTATCATGCATAAGTAAACCATAAAGATATATTAACACCCGATGTCAATCGAACCATTATTGGATTATATAACTTACGATATTATTTGCGTTTTCGAAAAAAGAAAGACTGATTTGATAATTGGATAGAAAATGCTGTAGTTGTTTTTTGTTCGCAACTTTTTCTACTATACTATGACGTCATCATGTTAAGCGACATGGTCCTTTGTTCACGACGACAATGAAGCGAAGTTTCTGTAACGTTCTGAAACGCTGTTTCTGCAAATTGGCTAAATATGATATGACATTGTCAAACAAAAAGTATTTCCTTTTATGACTAAATAAGGTGAAAACAAGTATATTTTAAGAATATCACAACAGTGTAATATTAATACATGTATTATTGATGTGTATCGGATACCATTTTTTTCATGCATTACATCTAGGATTTTTTCAATATCTCATCTATGTTGATGATAAGACATATCATTGATATATGTTTTTTAATATACTGCTGATTCATGACTTAATAATTCATGTACGGCATTTATACACTAGTTATAACAACAGTGGTATGTTCAAAGATTTATGTATTTATGGTTAAATATTATAAAATAATATAAACATAAGGTTAGATGTCATACTACAAGCTATATAGTATATCATTTTTTTCCATAACACTTACCGTTCATGTATCACTTCAATACCACTGTTGCCATAATTTTTAATTATAAATACATACAATGCATGTAAAATATACTAAATTAGTTTATGTATGTTTTCATACATATATGAAGAGGAATATACAATTTTATTATTTGTATAATATCATGAAATTACTTCGTGCAAATGTGTGTATGGGTCAGTGTGAAAGTATAGCAGTATACCTCTTTTCTTTATGTCCTTTTTCAGTGTTTAAGTTTCATTTGTGTTTTAATTGTAATACATGTATGTGTGAAAATCAATGAAATATAAATAAAAAAAAAACTTTCTGTAACGTACTTATGGAACACATGATCTCATTTTGAGATGATATTCGAGATTTCACCACTTCTTTTACCGTTTCAATGGCGAAAGAGCTATTACTACCTTTGTTACAACGTCTTGTGTATAAACCAGTATAAGGAATTGGTCCTAGTGCCTTCCGCTTTAGTACCAGACCACCACAGGTGTTCGAAAACCTTTTCATTGTATGAATCTCGTTCACATTTAGACCAAGAAAATCCTATATTAGACACATTCTATGAAATATTCACAGGAGGTAAAACTCTAAATTCAACATTAACGTTCAGCAGCGGGGATTTATGAGATTGTTTGTACAAATGATTGCAATAGTGAAATCATTGGATGTATAATGCGATTTAAAATTATGACTCAATTGTCATTCCTTTAGCTATAAAAATGTTTAAAAGTTTAACAAAACACCATTGGTTTAGAATGCGAATTTGCAAACAGTGAGTTATATGCGATGAATACGACACAAATTTGCTTAACATGCGGTTTCCTTCCCTATCCCTATTATCACATTGAGACAATTTTAGATAAATATAAACAAATCAAAGATACCAAAGTATTAATATTCAGGAGGTTCAAGGTACAAATTCTTAGCTGTTTGACTATTGGACAAACATGGGACTCTGGAAATTTAGAGGTGGAATCAGGCGCCAAGGAGGAGTACGATAAGCACCCCTGTTGTTGACTTCTCAAATCCACCTTCAAATTCAGAATATCGAAAATGTAAATAAGCATTTCATTTAGTGAAACCCATACACTTGACAGCGTTAATTTAAGGTGATGCGGAAGCATCAAAGGAGCTGATTCAAAGGTAATCTTGTTGTCTATACATGTAGTCTTTCATTTAATATGCACGGGTTATTATCTAAAAAGCTGAACATAACACAACTGCACCTAACACAACATAGATCATTAGGAAGCATATGATTCTATATTTTGTCTGTAAGGGATTCACATTTATCACACCTTGGACAGGCGTATGTACCGTTTTACCAAGTCAAACTTTATCTGTACACACCCTAGGGTATAGATCAACTACACGGGTTATGACGTCACGGTATATTCCTATAACGTAAGTGATTAATACTGTGCATTAAAAGATGCGTCTGACCTTATTTTAGTACATAATCACGTGTTTGAAGCATGGGAGAAAAATAATCATACCTGGGTGTGTTGAGTGGAAAGGGAAATTCCAACCCATGTGTTAAATATCAACCCTCGGGATAAGATTCTGAAAATCCGGACCCCCGGATACTTTGGATATTCTCAGACTGGATAATCAGATTCCTAACACTGGGGAGGATATACCTTTTCTCCCGTTGTTCACAGATTTTTCCTTCATTTTTACCGGGAATAATTTCCTTGTCAACCCCTCGGGTAATGACAAGCTACACGCGCTTTGACGTCACAATACATTTTAAACGATGTAGGGTGTCTCTTGCGGCTAGAATGCCGTGCATAATGTCAGATTTCATTTCAGTAGATTTGCAATTTAAAACATGGTGAAAACTAATAAACCCCTTTCTCAAGCCTCGGGTTCGTCATTCAAGAATCTTACCCTCGGATGAGATTCCTTTGTTATACCCAAGGTAGGGATAGATTCTATTAATCTAATCAACACAGCCATGTAAAATTCAGTTAATGTTATATTAGATTAACATCATTTCATTAATGTTATATTAAAGAGCTCAGACAGGGTCTTTTACACGTCTCAGTTTGGAATACAAAGAAAGATAACCTTTTCATTTCGATGGATAAAAATATATATCTACTCATGATAATTATGAGGATGCTATGCATTTATGTGCAATAGAGAATTTAGACTGGTAAATAAATACCCAAATGACATTCCCACTAACAATGCTAATTTATTTTCATGCATGTCAATGCGATGAAACAGAAACAGAAACAGACACGAAACTGGCAACTAATCAATACGACAAACGCGACGATTTTGGCTTTCCCATCGTAAATTTATTTATCCCAGAGTCACTCACATATGGAGCTTATATTTCACAAATGATCCTATAAACCAGGTCGTGTTCAACA